>ML776935.1:92286-115768 GCA_009831015.1 Picea engelmannii | reverse complement strand
AAAGTCAACAAGTATACACTACCCCACATGAGGGATGATGACAAACATCGACGCCAAGATATAGATAAGAAATGGGTACACAAGTGTAGATATTGCGGGGACAAGCGGTCACATGGGCACAAATGCAACCGTCCAAAACTATACTAGTATGGTGCTAAAAGAGAATCAAACACCTTCATCACCGACTCCGATGAAGAGGGAAAAAGGAAGGAAAATAACCGTCATAGATGTGGTAAAAATTGGACTTTGGGTCATAGATGTGCATCCAATCACTCATATCATTGTAAAATTATAGATGGGAAGTAGAGGTTGTTGAAATATTGTAACTGCAAAGAGTATTCTAATTATTATTGATTTATTATTCATTAGATCAATCCCCTTTTCGGATTGATGGGGATTGATCATGTCGGGCATTGTAATTGACCAAATCCCCTTTTGCGGATTGGTCAAACCCTAATTGTATTATACAAATTGAGAAGTTAGTCCCCAGGCTAATTAAAGTGGTTTTAACCACTAAGAAGACACGTCGGCCCTGCCTAGCGAAGAGACACCTTTTCAACACCTGCTAGTTTGTATAAATAAAGGAAGCCAATGCCTCATTTGTTCACTCACTCAACACA
This sequence comes from Picea engelmannii, assembly GCA_009831015.1. NCBI lineage: Eukaryota > Viridiplantae > Streptophyta > Pinopsida > Pinales > Pinaceae > Picea > Picea engelmannii. The sequence goes on along the minus strand of ML776935.1, from coordinate 115,148 downwards.
CTCATCTAGTGCGTAAGTATTGAAGGAAGCTGCGGTTACCAGTTGCTGGAAGAAGGAAGAGAGAGAGGCGCATTGTTTAATGGAGGATATTCTCTAGTGTTTGGTTTATTGTCTTGGCATTGTATTGGCTATCTATATTAAGGAACTTTTTGTTGGGTTTTCTTCACCATGAGGGTTTCCCAGGATAAATGTTGTGTATCTTGTGATTGTGTTTCTCTCAGTGATCCTATCTATGCTATGGTTATCTAGTAAATTGAAAAGAAACCTAATAATAGCTTAAACCTTAACAAAGGTTTCCATTGAAGAAGGCATGTTAGAATTTGATGCGGATGAAAACTCATTAGAAGTGTCATTAGCAACAATCATGTGCACTAGGCAGATTTGTAAGGAAGATGAATGAATGGTCCTTAATGATGTTATAGTCCAAAAGTAAGAAGCACAACCACCTACAATACAATATACTCCACCTCATCTAGGGAACAATGGTACTATCCGTAACAATCAAGATGAAAATCCCATGATATTGCTTGTGGCAATTATAGGAAGATTGGAACTAAGGATCGTAAAATTTGATGGAAGCATAAAGAGAAAATATTACAATCCTAGTAGACTATGGAAGTACAAACAATTTTTTGGATATCAATCTCGTAAAACAACTAAATCGTTTTGTATATCCTGTAATGGATCTCATAGTTACATTAGTTGATGGTCAACAAGTCAAAGGATTAGGATGGTGCCATAATGTTTCTGTATAGATACAAAACTTGGAACTACAAACTGGATATTATGCTCCCACTTAATGGAATGGACTCTGTGTTAGGAGCAAAATGGTTGATACAATTAGGAACCTAGACCATAGACCTCCAACAACAACTTACGAAATTCAAATGGCAAGGGAAGAACTATAAGCTATATGGGTTATGAAGCCTAGATCATAAGGTAAGGACAACACAATCTATGGAAAAAGAAGAATTCAAAGAAAACATACCTAAACATCAAGGTAATACGAGTGAATGGCATAAAGACTTAGTGTTCAAAAAACAATTCAAAGTCAAGACGACCTTCTATAACGAAGGATGAACTCATTACCTTTGCTTTGATGACAAAGCAATTCTAAAGGGGTAGGCAATGTTATATGCATAAAATAAACATATGCATAGATACTATAATAATAAGATAAAAACATAATAAAACTAAAACTAAATACAAATATAATATATAAAGAAATTATAATATTAAAAGGCATACCTTTTCAATAAAAAGGTGCAGGGCCCTCTTCAAGTTGTATATATTAGCCACCCAATTGTAAAAACATCATTCAATTATCTCTTATTCAATTATACATTTATATCTTTTTGGTCTATCCAATTAATAGTCAAAATCCATAAATGCTTCCATCACAATCAGCCATCTGTGTGCTTCATTGTCACCCTAGTATTCTCCTTGTTTGAATTGAGCCTCCCTTAAAACCTAGAGATATGTTCTTCATTGATTCTTTTCCTTGATGAATGTGGGCTCTTCAAAACCCTCAATTCCTTGAAACATTCCATCAATTTTTCCTAAAGTTTAAAACCATATAAAATATAAAATTCTCTTCATTCATGAATTCTCTTAGTTACAAGGTTTCTTGTACTTAGAATTCTTGAATTTAGTCTCACACAAACTCCTTTTTTCTCCGAACTTTCGATTACATACTCTAGAATTGATATCACTCTATAAGCATGTAGAATTTTAAGATGTACAAATACACAATCAAAGTTGGCAGACTTGACTTGAGTTAGGACTTGTTTTGGCCCACCTATCAAACTTGATTTGTGACTTGGCAAAAATTTGATTGTCAACTTGACAATGACTCTACATATCAAAACATACAAAAAATTAAGATTTTCAAGAAATACACACATGCATTGAATTTAGATTAGAGATGAAAGATAACACCAGATATAATGCAAAAATAAGAGATCCACACATATCATATGAACAAGCAATGAGAAGAATTAAAGGAATGATCACCGGGCAAGGAACATAACATAAGGATACATTGGAAAAATTAGATGATACATTGCACAATATAATTACAAAAAGAGGACAATATAAAATTGCTAGAGAGGAGTTACATAGTGAGAATACTATTAGGTTCAATAAAATAATGGAAAGATTGGAAAAAATCACACCTATTGCTTCACCAATCTCAAGCAAATAAGCACAAGGGCTATCTCTCTTAGGGAATACAAGTAACCCATGATTTCAAGATAGATATTACCAAAAAGTTAAAAAGGAATTATCGAAATATAACGTGAAAGACCATAGAGGAGCCATCGTATGGGTCAACAAAATGGAGGATGTCTTTGGATTGAATCCCCCACTCGGTGAAAGAGAAAAAATAACGACAGAGTCCAATAATTTGGAAGGAGAAGCTTATGATTGGTTCTTATGGTGGTTCGAGAAATGTGACATTCACTCCTTCCATTGGCAAAACTTCACTATTGCGTTATTAAAAAGATTTCATGATGAAGAAGAAGATGATGTTTACACCAAGTTTGCACGTTCAAAACAAAAAGGAAATGTAAAYGACTATACACATTAATGGGAGGTTCAAACAACTAGGAAGACTGGTCTCTCAGATGAACAATTACTAAAAGTGTACATTGGTGGGTTGAAGGACTACATTTGTAGTGAAATAAAACTAYGGGGGCCMAAAACTATTGGAGATGCTAGACAAGCAACAAAATTAATTGAACAAAAAAATAAAGTCAACAAGTATACACTACCCCACATGAGGGATGATGACAAACATCGACGCCAAGATATAGATAAGAAATGGGTACACAAGTGTAGATATTGCGGGGACAAGCGGTCACATGGGCACAAATGCAACCGTCCAAAACTATATTAGTACTAAAAGAGAATCAAACACCTTCATCACCGACTCCGATGAAGAGGGAAAAAGGAGGGAAAACAATCGTCGTAGATGTGGTAAAAATTGGACTTTGGGTCATAGATGTGCATCCAATCACTCATATCATTGTAAAATTATAGATGGCAAGTAGAGGTTGTTGAAATATTGTAACTGCAAAGAGTATTTTAATTATTATTGATTTATTATTCATTAGATCAATCCCCTTTTGCGGATTGATCATGTTGGGCATTGTAATTGACCAAATCCCCTTTTTCGGATTGGTCAAACCCTAATTGTATTATGCAAATTGAGAAGTCGGCCCCCAGGTTAATTAAAGTGGTTTTAACCACTAAGAATACAAGTCGGCCCTGCCCAACGAAGAGACACCTTTTCAACACCTGCGAGTTTGTATAAATAAAGGAAGTTGGCGCCTCATTTGTTCACTCACTCAGCTCACTCATTTAGTGCGCAAGTACTGAAGGAAGCTGCAGTTACTAGTTGTCGGAAGAAGGAAGAGAGAGAGGCGCATTGCTTAGTGGAGGATATTCTCTAGTGTTTGGTTTATTCTCTTGGCATTGTATTGGCTATCTATATTAAGGAAGTTTTTGCTGGGTTTTCTTCCCCATGAGGGTTTCCCAGGATAAATGTTGTGTATCTTGTGATTGTGTTTCTCTCAATGATCCTATCAATGCTATGGTTATTTAGTAAATTGAAAAGATACCTAATAATAACTTAAACCTTAATATGGTATCAGAGCTACGCTGAAGGGAGCATCTTTCACTGGATAAAGAAAAACGTCATTGTTGCCGTACAAGAAAATTATGCGTTTTTATTAAAGAGGAATTTCAGCCAAAAGATCATCTAGAAAAGTGCGCCCTAGCCAAAGGAACTCATTGGCACCGTCAATGCACCTTTCATTGGATAGAACTTTCGGAAAGTAAAACCCTAGTTTTCATCGGTACCAGAAAACCAGAAGTACCAGGTAACTAGAAGTACCAGAAAACCAAAAGTACCAAAAAACCAAAAGTACTAGTCCAAAAATCCGTTGGTCAAGTTTGAAGGTGCAAAATTTGGATTTTCTGAAATCTAACTACACCAGGCTACTCGCCTCAGCCAAGCACATCTCCTGGTAAGTTCAAAATTAAATTCTGAGCATTTTCATTTTTGGTCATTTCCTAGCTCCAGGTAAAAGATGTCTGCAAGCACTAAGCTTGTTGACAAGCTAGAAGGTGTGGAAAGCTTACGTGCCTGGAAGTATAGGATTGCACTCATTCTGACCTAGCAAGATTCATTAAAGAGAATGTACCAGAACCTGCAGATTCTATTAAAGATCACTTGATTCCTCAAGTGGCTTTAAAGAAGACTCCAAAACAAATGTTTGATTCTCTAACCAGATTATATGGAAGGAACACCAATCAGAAGATGAATCTAAGATCTCAACTTAAGAATACAAGGATGCAGAAAGGAGAAATAATTCAGGAATATTTCTCCAGAATATCACAATTCACAGAACAACTAGAAGCAATTGAAGATACTATAGATGAAGACGAACTTATAATGACGACCCTTAATGGTCTCATAAGACCTTGGGATGCATTCATCCAAAGTATTTGTGCTAGAAAGGAGAAACTACAATTTCACAGTCTTTGGGAAGAATGTGTTCAAGAAGAAGCAAGAGTAGGTAACCGAGAAGCATTGCTATCAAGAGATGAAGATCAAGCCCTAGCTACTCATACTAAAGGAGGAAGAAAGAAGTCTTACTTCCAGATAGAAACTCATAAGGAGTCTCACCCCCAAAACAAATTCATACAGAAAGAATCTCATCCAAGGAGATTCCAGAAGTTTCAGAAAGGGAAAAGAAGAGAAAAATATTTCTCATCCTACCAATGTTAATATTGTGACAAGATGGGACATATTGCTAAGCATTGTCCATCTAGACGAGAAGAATACAAGAAGAGAAACAAGAGGTACCATGCCCATACAATTGAAGATGAAGAGCCACCCTCAAAGATGATAAAAGAACAGATTGAAGACAATGTCTTAATCTTTGCCCTCTGAGGATCAATATCACCTGGTGAGGACAGTTGGCTCATAGACAGTGGTGCTTCCAATCACATGACAGGTCAAAGAGACATTCTCTCCTGCCTTTCAGAAAAGAAGTTTCACCAGAAAGTTACACTTGGAGATGATTATCAATACCCTATCAAAGGAGTAGGAGAATCAAATTACAAACTTGATTCAGAGACCCTAATGAAGATGAAGGATGTACTATATGTACCAGGTTTGACGAAGAACTTACTTTCTATCTCAGCTTTAGAGAATAAAGGCTTTAGAGTTTCCTTCATAGATGGAGAAATTCTTATGTGGTCCAAAGGAAAAACCATGGAAGAAGCAATTGTTATTGGAACATAAGATGTTGATGTTGATCCTTTAATGTGATTCATGTAATCATTGATAATGCAACAAATTGTAAGGACCAAGAAAAATCATTGAGCAAGATCATTCACACATCTTTTGGTTTCGGTGTTTGGTGCATAGATTGAACCTTTTGATGCATGATATTGTCAAGCATAAAGAACATGGATGGATTAATGACTTGTACCTGAGAGGGAAGCAACTCATCAAATTTGTCACTGGGCATACACGGGTCAATTAATTTTATGAAGGTGCCTATTGCTAGCTATTTCCTCACCTTTAGGTGCCTATTGAAGGTGAGACAAGCTTTGGGTGCTATGGTGATGAGTGATGCATGGAATGCCTTGAGCACTGATAAAGATTGTGCTAATGCAGTAAAGGAGACTGTTCATGACATTCATTTTTGGTCACAAATTAGGTATGTTTTTCAATTCACCAAGCCAATTTATAACATGATTAAGCTTGTGGATTGAAATCAACCAATCATTGGGGAAGTGTATGAGTAGATAGACAACATGCTAGGGAAAATTAAGGACATTGTTCAACCTAGAGATGTGAACTTGTATAATCATATTCGTGTAGAGGTGGAAAAACAATGGGAAATGCAAAATATTCCACTACACGCCTTAGCATATGTGCTTACACCTCAATACTATCATGTATCATGGATTTCATCACCAACACCTGGTGGTGGGGTGAAGAAAATTCAAAAAACCACACAAAGATTCATAGGTTCAAACAAGTTATATGTAAGCATTAGACAAATTGGTCCTTGTTGAGTAGGAGTGTGATACCACAAGGAGACAATTGAGCCACTACATCCTTAGCAACGGTGCCTTTGGGACCAACCATGCAATTAGAGATCGAGGGAATTTGACTTCTCTCGAGTGGAGGAACATGAATGGCGCTAATACCCCACATGAATGGCGTTGATACCCCACAACTACAACATTTGGCAACATGGGTGCTTTCATAGGTGGTGAACACTTTTTCCATAGAGAGGTGTTGGAGCATCTACAGTTTCAACACAGTGTCAAAAGAAGCAAGTTGAATGTAAACATGTCAAAGAGCTTGGTTTATGTGCATTACAACTTGTGATTGCTGCCCCATTAGTTTGAGGAGGCAAAGATGAATAAAAACTTGAAGACTTGGGACAAGAACCTAGAGGAGGATAATTTGGAGGATGGAGTATTTGTTTTGGAGCGATTGGAAATGATCTTATGGATGATTTTTGTGTTGAGATGCCACCCCACCCATTGCCATGGTCTCCATGTCTAAGGATCCATCTACAGTGGTAGGGGCTTCATCTTCAGTTCTGCTTCCATCTACTTCTAGACAGTTTTGTCTTCCTTCGACTACACTACGACCACGTAGAGGCTCGCACAACAGTCGCGGTGGTGTAAAGAGGAAGGAATAGTAGATAGAATCATAGATATTAGAATAATTGTTTCTCCCTTTTCACTACTTTATATGTCATAGATGATATGTTCATAGTATTTAGCAACTAGCTCAGTTTAGTGTTTTGGACCTTTCGGTCTTCATACTTCAATGTAGATGGCCTATTTTGTAAACATAACTATTTGGTCATGTTGACAGTTGTTGGATAACCTATTTCATTCCATAAGTTAATGGTCTACTTTCTATTACATGGCTTAAAAATTTGTATGTTTGTTTGTAATTGCTAGAATCTAGATGGTTGATGCTCGAATGATTAATCATTAATGTATTATGGATGCCTTTTCTTTCTTCATAATATAGTATTCTTCTACAAGTAGCACAAATATGTATGTTTTCATATATTCTGCAACTAATTTGGCATTCTACATCTTTTTTTTGAATATAAATGCAATATAATATATGTGTGTGTGTGTGTGTGTGTAACGCTCCCAAGATGCTCTACTCTCGAGGTTTTTAGGAAAATGGTGCTCCCGACGCTCTCGTTCCCATTTTCGCTGTCCCTCTGCTTTGCGCTCTAGTAGCCTTGGTGTGAATATAAATTGTTTTGAGGTTTGGTCTTTGGAACACGGTCAAAAGAGTAAATTTAGAGTTCAGTTTTGTTTAGTGTATTTAAATCTCAGAAAGATTTCTAGTTTATCCCATATCACGTTGAGCGGAAATGAAAATTTAATAGACAGAATTTTAAGTCATGGAAACAAAGGATGGTTACCAGATTTGGATACAAATGTTTGGACAAACTTGTATTGGGAAAAAAAATCTAAAGTGATACCAATGTAGATGCCCAAGAATTGTGATGTTGATTAAGCTCTTGGTAACAAATGAGATGCTTTATGAAGTACAATATTGTAGTGACACATTTGTCGTGTGGGGGAATCTATGAAAGATGCATGAAGCCTCAGACAAAGATAGAGTATTTTTCCTTAAAAATATGTTATTCTCAATTAAAATGGAGGAATTTGACTCTTTGCTAGATCATTTGCTAAAAAATAAAAGATATTCGAGATCAACTAAAATCAATTGGCAGGACAATGGAAGAATATATGGTGGTTATAAATTTGAAAAGTTTTCCTTCTCCCTTCACAAATTTTATTGAGACTTTGAACTTCACTAGTACTGATGATGATCTGACATTTGAGTAGTTGAGCACTAAGCTCTTGAGCAAGACAAATGGAAGAAGCAGTGTGAATGAGGCTTTTGAGGTAGCACTTGCAATGAAGTTTAAGGGCAAGGGTAGTAAACAAAGTGGAGAGAATGATGGTAACACTTCCGAGTAAGGGAAACATATAAAAGCAATTAAATGTTTATATTGGGGAAAATTAGGGCATTTAAGAAAAGTTTGCATGAAGCAATTGTGGGATGAAAAGCATAACCAAGAGGGTTCTTTTGATGATCAATTTGGAAAGAAACATGCTAATATGCTTGAACACAAGGACAATGAAGAGTTTTTTGTGTTCATGGCCAAAAATAAGGATTCAAAGAGTGGTAAAGTTGATTAATATGTTGATTCAGGGGCATCTAGACATTTTACTAACAATATTGATTGATATGCTGATTTTGTAGAAAATAAATCTCAATTTGATTATGATGTGTTGATTGGAGGAGAAGAATATAGGGCTAGAGGAAAGGGAAATGTCCTACTTTAGTTAAGAGGTAAGAAGACAATGATTGAAGATGCCTATTATGTTCTTTGTTTAGTGAAAAATATACTTTTGATTAGTAGTATAATGAAGCATAGCTCACACTTACATATAAATTTCATTGATAATAGGTTTTTTATTTTGATAAGTATAACAAAAGGATGGTTGCTATGGGTGTGGAAGAAAAGGGTTTATTTTGGTTGCTAGACATTGAGAATGCAGGGTGTTGAATTTTATGATGGTTAGCTCATGCATGAGGTTTATTTGATTTAGCATGTACTTGAACCATAAACAAATGCAACAACACCATACACAAGTGCTGCAATAACCAAGATCACAAGAAGAATAACCATGCACAAGAACACAAGAAGTATCCTGGGAAAACCCTTCTCAAACAAGGGAAAAACCCAACAATCCTTTGCTATATTCTCAAGAGAAGATCCCCCAACACCATAGACCTAGCACACAAGAGGGTGCTTACCAAAACCTAGAAACTTGCGCCCTAGAAAGATGCGCACTTCAGCCGTACATGCACTTGCTGAAATTCCAAGTTGACAAGTGAGAGTGTATAATCCTCAATGGGGATTCACCTTTTATTTATACAAGACTTGACACAACAAAAGGTGTGTCTATTGGAACAATAGGGCCGACCTCAATAACTCAATAATATAATTAATCATTACACAAATATTAATTATCTTTCACATATGGTGGGGCCGACTTGTACCCTTTACATCACAAATTAGGGTTACAAGTAAATCTTACTCTCAAACAATATAGCAAGGATCTCACACATCCACTAGTGCTCAACCACTAGGGACATGTCCACCTGTGCTCAACCATAGGGACGTCCTACTCAACAGATCACTCAACTGAGTCCACAGGAGTATCATTTGGAGTACCATCTCAAGCCGACTCAACTAAGTCCATAGGAGTACAAGGCAGGAGACCATCTCAAGTCGACTCAACTCAGTCCAGAGGAGTACAAGGCAGGAGACCATTTCAAGTCATCTCAACTTAGTCTAGAGGAGTAGACAAGAGACCACATGTCATAACAACTTAGTCCAAAGTCTGACACACACCCATCACATGGGCACACCCAACACATGGGCACACAACATCTCAACTCAGTCCAGAGGAGAACGACACACCCATCACATGGGCCCTCTTACAGATCGACTCAACTCGGTCCAGAGGAGAACGATCTGGAGAATGTCACACGACGCTGCAATCATCATCACATGGTTGGTTCAGCAGAAAGATGGCTGTAATTTCATTGAAAAATCAGCCATAATTCTTAGGCTAGAAAGGTGTCAAGTGAGACAAAGTTTAATAAATGAAGCCCTAGATGATTGCACTGTTGAAACAAGTCAAAATCAACAAAGAAAAGAAGGAAAACAACAGGTATATTATGCATTATCTGCTGTAGTTAACAAGATGACCCTCATAGAGGGTGAATACGAAGTAGTAAAGAAGAAGACCCTCAGGGAGGGTGAAGATGAAGTGATGGTACTTCCTTCGAGAAACAACAAGAATATTTTGGTATCCAAGATGTGGAGGAGGTGAGTTTAGTAAACAAGGAAAGTTCTATGTCAGTGGTGGAAAGGTTGACTATTCAACCAAGATTGGCCCTATTTTGACTGATGAATCAATGGTCAGGCAGAAGAATGGTGACATAAATTGTATTTCATCAACCCTGCTAGATATAATTCACTTCTTGTCACTATTTTGAAGATTTTACCTTGTGGACTACGAACATACTTGTCCAAAGCTTTTGTCTTTTTGTATTTTGAACAAGCCATGTAAAATGACTATTATGAGATGGTGTAGGGATAATGGCCATATTTAGCACTTAGACATGTTAATTAAGACTTATGTATAATTAAGTCTTTTTAATAAAGTTCTGCAATAATGGGGCTTTTAATGTATTGATTAGTGTAGCTAGGTATTTGGGAGTTACATAATGTACTTCTCTCCTACTATGTAATGAGACATTGCATCATCTAATGTACAAATGAATCCACTATTTTCCATTATCATATGTATTTCTGTCCATGCTTGTGTGTGGCCACTCTTTCTCATTTTTATATGTGTTACCGCTCAAACTCTTGCTAGGCAAGCCATCCACTGCCACCTCAGTGGCCTTGCCTCTTTACTTTAAGGCTAGGGAAAGGGGTGTCCTAACATAAGGAGCGTGTTCCTAAAGGTCAAGATAAGTTAGGTCATGTAGCGAAGAAAGAAAGCTCTTCTAACTTGGCTCGACAATGACTTTGTTAATTCAATTATACCCACTCTTGAAGATAAACAAGGAAACACGAATAGGTATATCACAATCAATATGGTACAAGCTTAGGAAAAAGTATTTAGCTCAGACAAGCAATGCTCATTCAAAGTGATGCTTGGAAAATAAAAAAAGAGTCTTGCTCAATCACAAGTGTTGAATCTCATCATGGAACTCGTGTTTATATTAATGACATGCGTATTTAATGGCAAAATAGGTCACAAGTCATGTTTGCAAATGAAAGAGAGTCTTAAATCATTTATTCATCACCATGGGCAAAGTCACAAAAGATTACATACCAAAGATGCGAATCTGTTCAAGATAGCAGAAATTGCAGTAAAATTATACCAAAAGATGCATTAATCCTCGTGTTTAGAATGCGATAATGATGTTCACAACATTTAGAAACTTAATCCACAGTTTGGAATGCACTTGCCAGTACTAAATATGTATGTGCTTTAGAGCAGTTATGACCAGCAACATTCAAAGCATATGACAGCAGAATAGTACTATTTAATGTGAGCCGATTTTATGTTGTTTTTTAGTGTGCTCTATTAACCATGGGAAGTGTGCTCAAGGTGTGAAACAGAATTTAGTCCCAGATTAGCCTTCGATGCACATTTCAACTGTATTCTTTCAGAGCTGAGTATAACAATTCAAAGATCCCACAGAGAAATATAACTTGCTTCTTATGATAACAGTTATGATGGTAAGTGTCCCAAGGAGTATGAAGACCAAGTGTATTATTATCTATGAGCAATGTTGTCAATGTTCGAGGCACATTCACCATCAAATCTAGAGATGAAACATTACGATATTTCAATTTTTAACCGTGCTTATGTTGATGATTGCAGCGTCGTGTGACATTCTCCAGGATACGTTCTCCTCTATGACTAAGTTGAGTCGACCTGTGAGAGAGCCCAGTGTTGGGTGTGCCCATGTGATGGGGTGTATCATTCTCCTCTGGACTGAGTTGAGTCGTGCCCCAGTGTTGGGTATGCCCATGTGATGGGTGTATTGTTCTCCTCTGTGTGAGAGTTGAGTCGATGTGGTCTCCTGCCTTTGTACTCCTATGGACTCAGTTGATTTAGGCTTGAGATGGTACTCCAGATGATTCTCCAGTGGACTCAGTTGAGATAGAGATCTATTGAGTATGACGTCCCTGTGGCTGAGCACAGGGGGATATGTCCCTAGTCGCTGAGCACTAGTGGACGCGTGGATCCCTTGCTATATTGTCTAAGTGTAAGATTTACTTGTAACCCTAATTATGATGTAAAGGGTACAAGTCGGCTCCACCATATGTGAAAGATAATTACGATTTATTGTAATAATTAATTATATTTCCGAGTTATTGAGGTCAGCCTTGTTGTGCCAATAGACACACCTATTGCTGTGTCTGGTCTAGTATAAATAAAGGTGATTTCCCCATTGAGGAAACACACTCACACTTGACATTTCAGAATTTCAGCAAGTGCATGTAACGCTGAAGTGCGCACCTCTCTTGGGCGCTAGTTTCAAGGTTGTAGAAGCACCCTCTTGTGTGCATCTAGGTTTATGGTTGGTGGATCTTCTCTTGAGAATATAGCAAAGGATTGCTAGGTTTTCTTCCCTTGAGTAGAAGGGTTTCCCAGGATATTTCTTGTGTTCTTGTGCATGGTAATTCTTCTTGTGATCTTGGTTATTGCAGCACTTGTGTATGGTGTAGCTTCATTTGTTTATGGTTCAAGTACATGCAAATTAAATAAACCTCATGCTTGAGCCTAGCATAGTGAAAATTCAACAACTTATACCAACAGTGATATCTTTCATTACTTGTTTAGAGTGTGAACCATCAAATCTGTAGAAACAAGCAAGTAAACCTTCAACAATCCTTAAATGAATGTGACGTTAGCCCCTTGAACTAAATCGTTCTACTTTGTAATGTGTCGATTTTCCTTAAGGAGAATTTAAGATGCCTTATGTATTCAAATAATGGCATAAGTTGATGTGTCAAGACTCAAGACAAGTAAGAGGCCAATCTGCAGAATATCAAACCTTTAGTACCAATGCTAAATAGATGAGACGTTAGTGTTCCCAAGCAAGTCATTCCATAATATCATGCATCGATTTGTTTAAAAGTGTATTAGATGTAACATCCCCAACATCCAACTGGGCTATGCAACATAAAATGTTCTAATTGTATACAAAATTACAACATATACACACAGAAACTCTTGCGAAACTTTATATATAAAACTTAAAATAGACACATACATTCTGCAAATGCACAGATTCATACAGAGTAATAATAAAAATACACATGCAACACACACAGGAAAACCCATTAAAATAAACGCATAAATAATAATGCAACATGTAATTTAACACACAATTGACACTTATCTTGGTAAAAATATCACCAATTGTGTGCAGACCTTCCACGAACCTCCCAACCTTAGACCACATTGCTCATCACTTTCAGCAGTGGGTCACCCCTGAGCTGGGACTAAACTCCACCCAGGTAAAGGGATTCCTAACCGGGCTGATGTATCTCAGACAACAGGAAAGACTCTATCACAGGTGCCAACTCAAACTAATAGCCTACAGTCCCTTATTCCCCACATGCCTGTCCCACCCCAGGAAGTGTGCCCCTTCTCTGCTCAACAGTTCTTCGGCATCCCCACTTCCCTTTTCGGGGCTTCAGCAACAGGTCGGACAGGAAGTCTCAGAGCCCTATAGCCGCAGTTTTGGCACCTTCGAGAAATCAATTCCTAGCAATTCTCTCACCTAGAGAGAAATTGCCCACGGGCCTAACAACCCGCCTCTTCAATATCCCATGGGCCTGACAACCTGCTTCTTTAGTCCAGCTCCTAAGCTAACCAGGTACAAGTACACGTATGTGTACGGGTACATGTACAATGACATGAAGGTACATGTACAAGAAGGTACATAGGACCATTGAATGAGTGAGTGAATGATAATGGAATCAATGAATGAATGGGCAAATGAACTAAGTCCAAACTATATGTATGCATGTTCCCAACTTGACACTTGTCATGTTGAGAACTACTTTGGTCCACTTGTCCCCATCCTTCGAACTTAGGATAAAATAATTATCCATACTTCATACTTTAAGGAATATTAATATAATATTCCTTTTTGGCTTAAGCTCCCTAGCTTAGCCCCTTATCCTTAACTTTTAACCCCCCCTTTCCCTAACTAGTGGAGTTTAGTCCCCCATACTCTTTTATCATGTTCGGTTTACACACAACGATGTATTATATTAATGATAAGACATATACAAAAATAGGCTCACTGGCCTTTAGCATCTAGGCTCTCCGGCCTAATTCAACACATAAGCCTTCTAGCTTATAATAACTGGCTCACCAACCTATAAAACACAACATATACACAAAAAGCTCTCTGGCCTCAAAATCGCGTGCACTTAAGTTTGCTGTGCGCGGTATCCTAGAATGTGCACACTGCATCATTTTAGTGTGCAATACATGTGCGCACTATACCATGGAAGGTGCATGCAAAATGATATAAAACAACTCAGCAGCTTAAGTACATTTGCATTTACAATTTGGGGTTCAACCTAGGGGTATTACATTAGAGATGTCAAATATGCCCAGACATTACAAAGTTTGGATGTATTAATACAGATTCCAGATTATCATGCAATCCTACAAACCTCTGTCACAATTACCAACAAAACTTCTCATGCAATCATGCAATCATGTGAATGTTAAATGTATTACCATGTCATCAAATATGCCATATCCATCAAAAGTAGTTCAGATCTGAAAAGAAAAGTTCAAACCCTGGACGTCAGTTTAAAAAGTGTATGCCAAATCTAAGTCGTACCACTCAATGGTCAGGTTGCTGCCCTCTTTTAGCATTGATTTATCATCATCAAATATGTAGATCATAAAATGGTGCAATGTTGGCATAAAACCCTTGTATATGGAAAATTAAAAGAGAGCAAGGCTTCAATTTATCATATGTTTCGAAGCATAAAGTAAGCAACCCAATGAATATGAAAAAAGTCTTAAACAATGTGGATTTGACTTGGTCGTTTAGGGGTAGATCCAAAGATTGAACAATGCAAAACAAGAGGTATACCATCCAGATATATCATGAAAAAGACTAATTAGCATGAGTTATATCCAAGTTAGGAAAGATTCTACATTGAAAACCACTTAGATCTAGCAGCCTAAATTAATAGATCAAGCAATGAAACCTTAGGCTGCAAAACAAAAGGAAAAGAAAAAGATTAAATTTTAAAATTTTTGAGAGAAAAGAAAACAAAGACTAGTGCCTATCCTATTGGGCCATGGAGTCAACTAATACTCCTTGAGGGCTTGGCTTTTGCAATGGATTTTGGGATTCTAGGCAACCCTAGGGTGTACCTAGCAAGCTCCCCCAAGAGATCTTAGATGCATCCAAGATCTAGATGGTGATAGGAGTGTGTTACCACCATCTTAAGTGGAAAAGAGTAGCCTCCACACCATCCGAAGGTAAGAGTTGGAAAGGAAATGAAGCCTTGCCAACCCAATACTCTAGACTAAGTGTAGAAAACTAAGGACTACGAAGAAAATTTACCTCATGAAGCTCCTCCAATGTAGTACTTTGCTCTTCCGGTGGCTCGCTGCTAGCTTTCTCAACCAACCTTCATCTATTGCGAATAAATTCTTTTTTTAGATCCCTCACAAAATAACCCTCAAGAAAATATTAAGCCAATACCAATAACACAAATAAAATAAGCCAAATAGTTTTTAATATTTATTCTCCAAACTCTAGTTACAAATGAGAGCATTGACTTCTTTATATAGGAGAGGCGCTCTTCTAGAACCATGTAGAAAACCATGGGTAAATGCAATACTATGTGCTAGGGCACAAGAAAACCATTGATCAAAACCATGGGAAGATACTCAAGTAGTTACATAGAATCCTCAAATCGAGAGGTTCTCTTCTAGAATAATGAAAATAGGACCAAGATACCACATGTGTGGTCCAACAGAGCTGAAATAGAGGTGCACCCCCCTTAAATTGTGCCAACGACCCATGGTTTGGTCCAAAAAATGGTGGAAAAGGTGGAGCGCCCTCATAAATACCGTGAAGTGAGGGTACAAGTCATAACTATGAAGAATAGTCAACCCAAAGCAAGGTGTACCCCTCTAGAAGGAGGCACGTGTGGTCCAAAAGAGACACCTCATCAAGCAAGCAAGGTCCAAAAAAGCAATAACGAATTGAATGATCTGTAACCAACTATGACAACCTGGTCCGAAACCTGTAACAACCTAGTCCATGCTTTTAACAACCTTGTCCAAGTCCTCAACTACCTTAACAAACCCCACGTGTGGTCCATGTGAGAGAATGAGGCACACTTGTGGGTTAATATCATAGTTTTTAAAAACCGTCCGAGTCGATATCAACCCGACAAACCTACTGAGCAGATAGCAGGGCAAATAAAAAAAAATGTAAACCCGTGTTCTATGAAGTATGAGCATGATCTTCCATGTATCAATTTTTTGGTAGATTAAATAATAGTGACAAGTTTCAAACAACAACAGAAGAGGTAATTGATGAGTTTTTACATTTTTCTCCTTGAGGCTGTGTATGATAGCTTATGGAAGCAAAGCTACAGGGTGTTGTCCAACAGAGAGTAATTACAAATATATGCAGTAGCCTTCAATCAATGGATAACCATGGCAAGGAATCATGAGAAGGATGTCTTGGGTGTTGTGCAAATAAGAAAACAATAGTTAGGAGGATGAAAGCTACAGGATGTTAGCACATCGGGAAGAGAATTTCGACAATGAGGAATCAAATCGATGCCATGTTGAGTTTTTATTACAGCTGGCCTAATGAACACAATGCAAGGAAGGTGCATTATTTCTTCATCGAGAGGATGGGTTATTGGAATTGTTTAGAAATCACATCAACAATATTTTCCATTTAGAGCCTCATTGATTATGTATTTTGTTGCTGATATGTATTGCACTTGATGCCATTTTGATATATACACCCTGACATGGTATATAGATGAACAAACTTTGCATATTTTGTCTCTAATGGTTTGGAATCATGGTTTGAAAGCTTTAAAATAATTTTTTTCATTAAAATTTAATTATTTAATGTATTTTTTATTGAATCGAGTTGTTGAAGTCAGATCGGTCTTAGTTGATCCAGTTCCGAGTCGATGTCTGGGTCAAAATAGGTGACCAAGTCGATGTCCGGTTTCGGTTTTAAAAATTATGGTTAATATCATCCAACTAAGCAGGGGCGCCCTCCTGAAGTAGTCCATGTGGCATTGTGATGATGTGGGATCCCTGTCATAGCTCGATACATTGTCACGGATCCCAAGGTGGTGACATGTATCCCAATGAAGTACACAGATCCCAAGGAAAATGGTATGGATAACAATGTTGATCGACATGACCAAGTATGGGTACATGGATCCCAATGCAATGTCACAGATCTTGAGGCATGGTACATGTTTCCCAAGGCATGGATGATACCTCATATACATGTACACAACTCCCAATGCAGGTCACCCACTCATGGTGATGGTTCTAACCCCCTTACAAGCCATTAGATGATGCACATCTTGTGTTTCTCTTCTAGCAATGACATAACAAGGGTTAATTTTAAAAATTGCCTAAGTTTATGATGAGAGGACACTTTTATGATGGGAGGACACTTTTAAGACCAAGACAAGTAATGTTTTCTAGATAACCAGGTTAGATGTAGGTGAATGGCTTGTGGAAATGGAAAGGGAATGTCATGTAATGACCCTCAAAGCCTCATATGATGATAAAGGTCCCTTTTCTGATCCAACTAGATTTCAAGAGCTAGGAATCTTCATTATTTGTATGTGTAAGCCTTTTAAGAGGGAGCTTTTGCTTAGAGTTACCACCTCGACTCTTTATTTATTTCCCCCTTTCTTTTTCTTTATTTGTTCATTTTATTGAATAAGTCCCTTTTCTTTAGATATTCATAGACAACCATGGGACTCGGGGCATTGGCCTTTTTAATGAGGTGGCATAGCTCTAGCCTTATTATTTTTTCTCTTTTATTTTTTTCTCTTCACCTCTAGCCTTTTTGCTTTATTTGACTTAGGTTACACTAGTTTTCCATTTTTCTTTGGCTAGACCTTGTTGGATGACATTTGATAAGTCAAACATGAACGGGGGAAGTGAGAGGGAAAAGGTGTAAAGGTGTTATGTATGGTTGGGATATGGACATGCTACAACCACTTTATCACTAGGAGTATGTCTTGACTCAAGACCCATCACATCATTAAAGGAAAATCATGTCCCCCATGGTAAAATGTGTTGAGATTTGTGTACCTGGGGAAGTGGTCCCCTTGTGTTTGTGAGTCACTAAACACAAAGGGGGAAAGTATTACCCTTGTACCTTTACTTTATGATCTAATTTCACTCTGACTTTATCACTCAAGTCATAAAGTGAAATTTGTCACTTAAGTCATAAAGTGACAATTAATTCACAAAGTGGGTGAATTAATAGCAAACTATCAAAACTTGAGTAAAGTGGGTTTCTAAGTGATATTTATAAGAAGTGATCTCACCCATTGATTAGACTTGGCTAGATCTAATCTAGGCCATTGATCTTTTAGGTTTGGCCTAAGGAAGGCTAAAGGAGGAAAAAGGGTAATGGGACTCTATTGTTCACTTGTGTAGTAGAGTGAAGGAGAGGAGAAGGGAGGCGAACCATTGGGAGAGGAGAAGCCATTGTTGAGAAGGCAAAGCTTGAGGAGGCGCTTTGGTTAGAGGCTAAGGTGCTCGAGCATGGATTCTTCCTTGTGTAGAGTGTGAGCTAGGAGGAGGGCACAACCATTTCTTGAGGGAGCGCAACTAGCTTGTGAGGGGCGCATTTGTGGAGTGCACACTTGTGGGTGAGGCTTATGCTTGAGAGGAGGTGTGGATCTTAGAGGGGCGCTTCATCTGAGTAGGAGGGTGCAAGGATCCACTCATCTAGCAAAGACTTGGTCAAGGGCGCAAGCATTCTCTACCAGGCACAAAGAGGAAAGGGTGCACAAGCTCAAAAGGGGTGCCATAGATCAGGAACTCCAAAGCAATCTGAGAAGGACTGCTATTGTACCAGGTTCCATTATATTTTCTTATTGTAACATTTTCTTTGAGAACTCCATATATATATTTCTCTCCAAACTGGTTTTACCCTTGGGGTTTTTTTCAGGGTCATGTTGACCAAAAACCACATGTGTTCATTTGTCATGTTTGCTTATTACTTTCAGCAGTAGGAGTTGTTAAGATTCTAGAGGGTATTTGGTGTTTTTGAGATATATGCATGTGCTAACTATGGCAGCCTAAAACTATATTTAATCCATACAAAGAGAGCCTCAAAAAGGGCATCAAATTACAAGACAAAGGGCTGATTTCTTGGCAGAATTTTCAGACTTAGTGGCTGTCCTAAAAACAGCAGTGAAACAGTTTGAAGAACCTTGAAACTTAGAGCCCAACAAGAGATCATATGACAGATCTGTTGGGCAGTCCTTAGTACCTCAAAAATTCTTCAAAATGAGACAAAAGATAAAATTGTTAACGTTATAGAGTCGTGAAGTCGCTATTAGATAGCACTTGAATGTTTACCATTTTCATGACTAGCTTAGAAGTTATAGCACCATTTCTGAATGACCAACAAATGCACGGGGTGTAGAGCATAACATATGAAGTATTGCATCTTGAACCAAAGTAGCATGACCATGTATACTGAAAGCATAATATACCAAGTGCATCAGTCATCTAAGGTATGAAGCTGGATATAATCAATATACCATGGCTGAGGTGGCTGAGTGGTGAAGGCTGAATCATCATGCAACTGAGGGAGAATAAGGAGAGAATCTGCATCTGAATGCCATGATCAACTGATCTCATGCGAGCTGGAACACGCCCCCCTTGGCTGATTGGGTGGCTCTAGGACTCTTACCCCTGAAGGGGAAACTATATGTATTTCTTCCCACACTTGTGTGTGTAAATCTCACAATAATAGATATAGAATTGGGGTCAAAATAAAATACAATATATATTTCAGTAATGACATTGCATTGTATGCATCTTTCTCGCCATGTATCATGTGTTAAATTACTTATTTATATCACCTCTAAGTGGTTATAGTAGTTTAACCACCTAACTCCTAATCACAACATTTAACATTACATTGCTCACAAGTCGCTAACATATAAAGTGACAATATTAATAGCTCCTGAGTCCTAACATAAATATTAATGGATACTCCACTATAAATTTTTGTTTGGGCTTGTCAACATGCGATTTGTGCATATTTTGGTCTCTTCGGATTTGACAACTTTGTAGTGAGTTTCATAGATGTATGCCAAGAAAGAATTTTCCGTGCAATGTTCACATGAACAACTTGGAAGATATATTTGTCTTCAAATGAATTTTTACTGGAACTAATTACATCATGTCCATTGGAGATGACCATGTGAGGTTGGTTACCATGTTTCGAGTGAAAAATTTACTGAATACTTGCTATAGATTTTTGTTTGGGGTTATCGGCATGACAGTTGTGCATAATTTGTGTCTAAAGATATGACAACTTTGTAGTAAGTTTTCATAAGTGTATGCTAGGAAATAATTTTCTGTTCATTGAAACGTCTTGTATTTCATGTGAATGACTTGGAAGATATATTTGTCTTCAAAATTTACTAGAACTAATTACAAATGCTCCTGAAACCTTCCGTGTCAATGCTGCTGCTCTGAGGCAGAGGGTTAGGGCATTCCTTGCTCCCTCAGACCCTTCTCTTTCTCTGCAACTCCTTGCACAAGTCTGGCCCCTTTCTTAGCTGCTCCAAAACTTCCCTTAGGGTACTGTTGTAACATTCTTCCTGGCTGTCCTCAATCTCCCCTTCAAGCTGACCCAAAAGTCACTCCAAATCAGCCCTCAAGGGGCTGTCCCAAATTCTGGCTGTAGCAGCCCTTGATGGCTGCCCCAGGACTGCTATAACAGCCTCTTAAGTCTGCTGTTATCTGCTGCCATCCTGGCAGACTACCTCTGCTGCAACAGTCCTTCATTCACTTTATTTCCTGTGGTTTAACTGGCTGTAACAGCCCCTTTCCTCCCACAGTCCACCTGGCTGTCCACTTGAGCCTATCTTCTGGATGCTATAATTTTATTGAACATTCTTTTTGAATGGCTTGATAATGTATGGGCTTAGCAATTTCAATTTGACTTTATTTAATTTGATTTGGAAATCATTACCATAGGGTGATACCTTATTGTTTATTAAAGGCTGGTGCTTGTCAAGTGTAGGAGTTTGTGCAACCAATTTAGGAGACATTCAAAGTCAACTTATGTAATTACAGATCTGGAGGACATGCTCGATGTAAAAGGCCAGTTAGAGTATCTGCCTTCATAGGATTTCAGATGAATCATAACAGTTTCATGTTCATGGAGGAAGTGCATAATCATATCATTCGGTCCTTGCACATTACTTTGATTTGTGTTTTCCTTATCACTAATATCTTTATCACATTATGTATAATAACTATTTTATGCACCTATAGCTTTAATTTAGTGAATCTCATAGGGAAAGGCTCTTGGGATTTTTGTAGGACTGCATATACTTTTTTTATTCAATGGAAAATGTCCGGGAAACTGTCCAGGTGCTACCTCACATTCCGTGAATGGCACCCTGGTTAAATGATGCTGGAGTACAATATGTTCTCCTAACCCGGAGGGACTTTACCCAAGTTCTCTGAACGATCTCTGCCTTGAAACTGATCGGTTCAGACTGGTTGAGCTAATCCACCGGGCTTAAATGTTTGTAACAAAGTCATGTTTGGTCAATCGTATTGGGACATCATCCAAGTCAAATTTGGGTCCCCTGATTATAAATGGTGGGGGTATACCCCTTATGTGGACCTCTCGTGTTCTTGGATGGGCTTAAAGACAACCCCCACTTTCCCATCGGAACAAACTTTAGTGAGATTTTAACATGGATGGGCAGGGGAAAAGTCCTCTTGCTTTCTGTTTGCATCACATACTCACGTGCAATACTAGGACTGCATATGCATATATATTGTTGTGAGACTCTGCTTGATTTTTCATAACTGCTTGTTGTGAGACTCTGCTTGTATATCATAACTGCTACTTTTTTGTTAGCTTCCTCTGATAAGAGCAATTTAGCAAGAGGATATCTCTTAGTATAACAGTAATCTTCCTCTGTATGCTTTTGATTGGAAATTAGGGTTATGAATCTTGACTTACCTTTTAATTATAATTTAATTTCAAATTCTGTGAATTATCTGGTTGCTTGAAATTTAGATTGCATGAATTTGTGCCATTTGGTTTACAAAATCTTAGAACCTTGATCAAATTTTATCTATACAGGTTATAATTTCATGCAGTAAGGGTGGCACCAGTATTGAAGACCTTGCAGAAAAGTATCCTGACATGATAATCAAGGTAGCTTCTCATCAGTAGTAAATTCCCTTGGTATAATATGAATCCTACCGTGGTTTGAATGGGAAATTAATGATCTGTTAATATTGTTTAGTTCTTACAGTTTGATGCTTGAATGTCTAAAGGTTCTGCAGCATTGTTATTATGTCAGGAGTCATAAAAGCCTAAAGGAAAACCTATTAGTAAAAATCATTAGTGGCACTATCCATAGAAAAATGCAGTGGATTATGCTATCTCCTTCTTGTTTCTAAGGTCTTCTTCATGTAAAGTTTCAAAACTTTTCAAAATCTACAGTGTTGGTTAATGAACTTCTGCCAATTTCTGTTTTTCATATCCCTTGATTCATCTAATTTTGTTTTCTAATTTCCATTGAGTGGATGTAATACACTTTATGAAATACACATCATGAGAAAACCCACCAGGCACTTCCCCTCATTCCGAGAATGGTACCTAGGGTAAACTGGATTCTGCAAAAGCTTGAGTCTTTGTCAACACAGGGTTCAAGGCTGTTACCTCATTAAGACCTCAACATGTCACTTGTGGGAATTGGACCTGGGTGGGGAGTGTTAGAATATGAAAGATGTGTGCTCGTTTTACCATTGACAATACCCTTGTCACCCAACCATAGGCCGAAGCCACCCTCCGAGCACCTTAACCTTGACAGAGAATCATTCCGGAAGAAAACCCTAGGCTAGATAGCCAAACAAAGGGTAGCGCACCTTTC
>ML776935.1:41460-59602 GCA_009831015.1 Picea engelmannii | reverse complement strand
GAAGCCCCTCTATAATATGACATTTGACAATGTTTGATGCCATATTTTTTACATTTATTGACTCATAATTAATTAATTCCAATTTTGCGGGAATTTAATTAATTCACTAAAAACTTAAAAAAAAACCTATTAGACTTAGCCGCAATTTCCAAATGACTCAGAGACTATGTTCTAGTATGAGCTTATATACATTCTAACACTAGACATTGGATTTTCCATGCTGAAACCTGCTTGTTAACACATACTCTGGCTTTGGAGCAAGTCTTTTTCTGAGTGAAAAAACTTAGAAATTATTTAATCGCTCACTAAGGCAAGCAAAAAAAATAATTAACAAGTAGAAAAAAACACTCCGAAGTATGTGCCCACTCTTAGATCAAGGGTGGCCAATAGCCTTTTACAATATCTCATACTTAGGACATTTATTACAATGGTGGAAACGCGGGAAAATCTGGCCCTTTTAAGGCCTGCTGAATCACTGAAATCTGTATATATGAGCACTGATTGCTCATTCTCTGGCGGCTCTTCAATAAATCCAACTTGTGCAAACTGGTGGATAACAGGTGACAATGATGTGACATTGTCTATGGTTAAACGAGCATACCAAAGTTTTAACACATTAGACAACCAAAGATGCATAAGTGGCTCATCTCTGGCTTCACACTAGTGAATGCCTCCTCTAGTGTCTTGTCCTCCAAGATTGTATGAGGACTCCTGTTCTGGATGTAGATTGTTATCGCACAGTTTGTAGCAAGGATAGAAGGCTATAATTGGAGAGTCAAAACTGGCGTAACATGAACCTATCCCACACAATGTCACCACGATGGGAAGGTTCTTTCTATTTAGGGAGGTGAGGCCCAGGGGAGACGTCCCGGGTGACCTAGGGTTTTGAGGAGGTAAGAGGATAATAAGTTAGGGGTAAGTTTTCCCCCTTCACAAGTCACCACCAATTAGATAGTCCGGCCAAAGGCCAATTTAAAATAAACCCTCAAAGAAGTATACCTGCCCGGAACAAAACAACAACAAACTGCTATATGCAAACTATATCTCAATGGGGTTAGTACTTCATATAATAGATGACTATCTGAATAACAAATAAGCAATTCGCAATAAATGTTGACGAATTCCATGTTTATCTATAGCAATGAAAATTATAACACTTCACCAATAAATATTAAAACAATATGGCATTCAATGTAACCAATCAATATTTCATTCAATAAATGCCTTAACCATTATTCAATTGCTCATAAACAAAACAATGCTGCACTAATGATGTAATACCATGAGATGACGACAACAATTAGGGTTAATAGGGTTAGCTCTTAGACTAGGGTTAGTAGTTAGGGTTTCAATTCAAAGGGTTTGAGAGTGTTGTAATCAAGTTTTACTTGAACGCTGGAGGACTTTAGATCAGTGCCTTAGGGTTTAATGGAGTCAAAAGTGAAGGATGCAGGAGTTGAAGGAGGCAAAGATTAAGGACTAGAGGGAGAAGTTTTGAGGTGTTGCTAAAGCAAGGCCTCAAAATCAAAACCCTNCTACGCCCTCCATGGGCTCATCAGTCACAGGGATCATAGCAATGTCAATCACATTTCATCATCAATATTAATAAACATATGCATAAAACCCCTAATAGATCATTCAATAGCTCAAAGACGTTACACAAACCTACTATACAAGTTTGGGAAAAGGGAAAGGCATCCTATTGGGCTAGTGTCCACTGAATAAGGGAAGTTCCCGGAAGAGACCTCTTCCAAGCCATGTAAGTCGATGAAGTGGTCAAGGGATGTCCAAGCAAGTGGGTGCAAGCCAAGGATGCAATGTCTTTCTTGTGGGTGCCTTTGTAGAAGGCGAGCTGTACCTGTCATGGATGTAATTCTTTCCAAGTCCATTCATGCCTTTTATTCTTTTCGTTATTTCATTTTTTATTGTTTTTTTCCTTTTTGCTCAAGCGATAATTAGGGGACATTGCCCTGGCGTGATGACAAGTGGTGACAACATTACCCACAAGTACTTTCACAGAAATGAGAAGGCTGGCTCGTGATGAGACCCCCTTTCCCTTGGCCATGCAACCAAAGGTCATTGCCCTAGCGTGGTAACCAGTTGATGGCAATGTCATACTGCTAGGTACCCATGGACCTAATAGGCTGGCTCGTGATGAGACCCCCTATCCTCTGGTTAGGTCTTGTTTTATTATTTTTTTAGGGTCTCTCTTGTTTCTTGTTGAGAAGCCTTTTATTGCTTTCTCGGGGATCCCTGGGCGAAGCATCTCTAGGTTTTATTCTCAGGCTTTTATCTTTTACCAACTTGCTTTTACCTTCTGGGCCTTTAGCCCCTTCCTCCCACTAGATAAGGTGCAATCCCAAAAATAGGTCAACCCAGTGCCCGGACAAGTGGAATGGGACAGGTGAGAGGGAAACAAGATGGAAAAGTGAAACTGTGAAGGGAGCAGACGATGGCTTCTCATAAATGACCCCCAGTGGCTAAGTAAAACCAACAGACACAAGCTTACTAGGACATCCTGTCAATCCCCAAAACATGGTCAAGTGGGCAAGTGTAAGGTCCAAGCAGTTGTTAGAAATAAAAGGAATCAGATGCATACATTCAGTGGTTTTAATGATCAAAGTGACACATACCATGATACCTGAACTAATTACCTCATGAAGCAAGAACCCTCTCTGACACAAGACCAAGCCAATGGTGGTGGAGGCTGTTGCTGCTGATAGGATAAAGATGCTGGAAGAGAGAAAAGGTGGGCCCTCCAGGGCCATGCTAAAGTCAATCCTGCTCTCGGTACTCCATGTCTAGAACCTGTGGGTCTCGAGACATGATCTCTTCGTTATCCTTGAAAGTGGGGGATAACATAGACTACTGTGAAAATGTGCTCAGTCCTTCAAGCACCAGTAAAACCGAACTTCTGCACTTCAAATCTAATAGATCTGCTGCAATATCCCTAGATCTGTACTAGATCTAACTACTAGTCACTCATATCTAACTTAGATATAATAGATCTGTTGTTGTAATGCGACATCTGTACTAGAACTGACTCTTGGACGTCAGATCTGCTAGATTTGTTTGCTAGTCACTCAGATCTACACTAGATATGTTTGTTGGTCATCAAATCTGCTAGATCTGTTTGTTGAATACTTAGATCTACACTAGATCTTCTTGTTGGTTGTTAGATCTGCTATATTTGCTTGTTGGTACCTCATATATGCTATATTTTCCTGCTAGTACCTCAGATCTGCACTAGATCTGTCTGCTGGTACCTCAAATCTGGTAGATCTGTCTGTTGGTCATTCAAATCTACACTAGATCTGCTTGTTGGTCCTCAAATATGCTAGATCTCTCTGTTGGTCACTTAGATCTGTCCGCTAGACCTCATATCTACTAGATCTGCTTGCTGGTACCTTAGATTTTCCTGCTGGTACCTCATATTTTCACTAGATCTTCCTGTTGGTACCTCAAATCCGCTAGATCTGTTTGCTGGTACCTTAGATCTGCATAAGATCTGTCCGCTGGTACCTTAGAAGTTAGAACTACTACACCTTGCCTAGATCTAACTGTTGGTACTTGGAAATCTCAATCAGAGACCTTGCTCTGATACCATGTTGAAATTTCAACCTTGGGTAAATTACGTCCTTATGATCTCAAACAAAAAATTACTTGCTGAATTTTTAAACAACAAATTTAGACCATAGAATAATTACACTGGTTGGAAATTAATTGAAAAATAAATAGTTGAAGCAAAATAAATTCCCAAGCACACAGACAAATTTTTACTGTCCTTCAAATCACCTTTTCATTAAATTACTCCAAGCTTACAAGGGATTCCATATTGGGAAAATAGCCCACTGAGAAAAGAATCAAATTACAACAATACTTGGTTGTTTTGGTCCTGCCAGAAACTTAGTTGAAGAAGCCCTCTTTATGGCTTGCACGTGGCTATACGACCCCATAAATTGTACGGCCTTAGTACTCCCTACTGGATAGTACAACCTCCAAAATTTTTGGCTGATGGGTTGTTCTTCCACTTTCTACTACAGCTTGTTCTCTCCTCCTTCGAACTGAGCAAAATTCCTTCTTTTCCCTCTCTGTGTCTCAACACACTGTGAGTCACTCCGTTTCTTCTACTTTCACTTTGTCTTTCTTTTATAACTTTGAGTTCATGACCAAGTCTCCATAACCCTAATCTCTCAGTGAGATTGATGGTTGAGATTAAATCCTAATCGACGATGGAGATTATATCTAAATCACTATTGTAAATACTTTACATTTTATTAGACATTAATATAAAAGTCTATTCACTTTAATAATTATCTTTAATTAAAGACAATTACAAAGATAAAAAATGTCCTTTTTGGATGACTTCCAATCGTCCAACACTAGACTTGTGCGGAAGTTCCTGTCCATTGCTACAAACATCAACAATCGGAACCAGTTGAATCTGTCGGTTCGCTTGGTTTTGGAGCAAAACCATGTCAAATCGACGTATTGAACCCTTTTTGGTTGGTTTGGTACCGAACTGGCCTTTAGGCATCGAATCAACGTTTGTACGGTGCGACATGGACCCATGTTTTTCAAATTAAAAAAAAAAAAAATTTAAGAAAAGGGGGGCCTATTAGCTAACCCTAGGGCCTACTCAAACCTAGTAATAATGGTAATATTAAATTCTTAAAGTAAAAGTGACATTCTCCTTTATAAAATTTAAGTAAAACTGACATTCTCCTTTATAAAATTTAAGTAAAACTGATATTCTCCTTTAATATTATCACTTTTACTTAAATTTTTAACATTACCATTAATTGTTTTAGGATGTTTGAGAGTTGTTCCAACCTCATTGGACTTCATATGGAGAAAGTAGAATTTTAGGTCCCATTCAAAGTTCAGTAGACTTAATGGTTTTCAGGATTTTAAGATTGGCAAGATTGCAACGTTTCCACAGGATGCTATCATGAATGAGGGTATGGAACTAGCATTTAATCAAGAGCACCAAACCCTCTATGTACTTCGATGTTGGTGGCATTGATTGTTGAACTCTTTTGTCACGACCCTAGTAAAAATGTACCCTTCACTCAAGTAAAATCACTTATTAGGCATGGTAAGCTTTTTCTATCTTATTTAATGCTTAGAGGGTGACACTAATGATGAGATCCTAATACAGGTAATGATTTTGATGATATGTAGTTATTTTTCGTAGCATGTTTTTTTTTGGATTCTAGAGGCCATTTAGAGCCTCCTTGTTGATGTATTTTGGTTCAGGGATGGATTACTCTCGGTGCTATTTTCGTTATATGCACTCTTGCTATATAAATGAAAAACTTTGCATATTTGTGTATAAATGGTTTGGATTCATACAGATGCACATGAATATATGTATTTTTTTTCAAAATTTGAATATTTTAAGTATTTTTTGGTTGATCGGTCTTTTTCGGGTTCCAATCGATTTCACATTTTTGGGGTCGACCGGTTCGGTCACCGGTCCGGTTCTGATAACATTGCCTTTTAGATGTTATCTGACCATATCCTTACAATTTGAGTGATCACTATCTTGTTTCTGTCACGGATCTCATATCTCTCAAACTACCTTTTGGGTTTTATATAATTATAATTGCCTTTGATGTCAACTTTGGGAATTTATAGATATTATTTATAATATATGTTCTTCAGACATGCTTTTACTATAGTTTATGCGATACCCTGTTTTGACCTTCGTATGTTGAACATGGGTCATCTGTAAATACTAAATACTAAATATGATGTGTATATGTGTGGTTTTGCTTTGGTACCGAGTCAAGGGCACCACGGATGGAAATATGTAGTCATGTAAATTCCTAGGAAGGGCTCAAGGCCAAGAACCTTGCCAGCAAATATGTAAATAGCACATATGTTGTATATTTAATGCGGTTACCTAAGTTGAGTCCTATGTAAATGTAATTATGTAAATTAAATTAATATAATAGAAACATATAATGGCCAAGGGGAACATGAGGAGGGGCTGTGAATTAACATGTTGTGGAGGGAAGAGGGAGACAACGAGAGGGGCATGTGGCATCCATAAAACTCCTTCCTTATGATTTGATATGTAGCTTGAGAATATATGCCTTGCCTTGAGGGAAACACATCCAACAGGTAGCATCTGTGTGCACTTTGACAAAGATTGTATAAATCTTAACTCTTCCCGTTTTCTATGTCCAACATTACGTACATGCTGTGCTGATGTTGCCGTTTCCCATGCATATAGTGCTTCTGAGAATGGGAGCTTGGGGGGCAATTGATGTGGAGAGATAGTCATGGAGGACAACTGAGTTATTTCCTACCAGAGTGGGCAGGTTTTTGACAGGCCAATATATCATCTTTAAATTTTCTGCATTGATGGAGGGATGGGAGTGAATAGCAGAAGCAGGGCAGGCTGTGAAGTGTTTATGATGTTCTGACCAGTGCGTAGGTTGGCAGAATAGGTGCTCTTGTCCAGTGGAAGCATGGCAAGGGAATGCTTGACTAGCGCATAGTTTAGCAAGTGCCCAACTTATTGCTGCAACATTGTTTCTGTGTATACTGAGCTATTATATTCTACTCTTCTGGTGCACACACTGGTGGGTTTTCTTGTGTAATGTTGTTGAGTGTTGTATATCTGCCCGTGAGAGTGAAGGCCAACGGCCTTGTCAGTTCATAGGCTTGGCTCGGGGGTCGCAATGATTCAAGGATTTCCTATGGTTGGGAGGAAATCGTTTCCAGCAGCCATTCCATATAGCTCAGACAAAATTGCAAATAAGTATATATCCTGTGTTATATGTTGTGTTTATCTGTGGCTGAAAGTTTTGCAAACTTTTGTAATGTATTCTGTTTATTGCATATATTGTACAATCTATTATGTCTATGGGCATTTAGATTTGTGTTAACCCATGGTTTAGCAAACTGATAAGTTTTGAGGTTAAAGTGCCCTGTTTCCTTGAAGATGTTAGAGGGGGTGGGGTATGTGTTCGTTTCAGTTCTACTGCTATATACTTGTAGGCCTTAATGGAGATGATTATTTCTAGTATCAATCTGGTATATGTTGTAGACCAATAAGAATTAAGTAAATTCTTGGCTAGTATCAGCAAAATTGCTATCGTTACTTTTGGTGTGATGTATATTGCACAGTAGCAAAAAATCGGAAGAGGGTATGCTTTTTTACCCCTTTTTATTGATTGGCTGATTAAATACCGTTTTTTTTCCTTCAGATGTGTGGCAGTTAACCCCTGGACAAGCATACCCATACTTGTAGAATCAGAAACTTAATATAGATTCACCTTAGTTTGGATTCTAACCAAGATTGATTCAATTTACCTTAGTTTGTGATTCTGTATACCTGATGCTGTCATTATATAATAGTCCAAGTCACCAACATTTTATGTGCAACATAAGGGATCAGAAAAGGTAAACAGAAACTGAAGATGATTGGATGCTCAGAATATCTCAAACACACAAAAAAAATCAGGAGAGAAAAAGAGTTGTAATAATCTATCTGTCATCTTCTTATTATGTTTTTGAATCAACTAAAGTTTGTAGTTTTTGAACATGGATACTACGGTATATTTGATATTCTTTATCTAGTTATTTAAACGAGTTGTTTGAGAATTTTAGTTTGCAATTTCTTTTTAGGAGGTTTACTTCACTTAAGTTTCTTCTAATATTCAGGTATTCATTTTTCATTTGTGGTCAGACTGTCACCAGCTAGATTTAAATTGTGTACTCTAGGATTCTCACAATGTGGCTTAGATGGTTTAAAGTAGTAACTCAGGTGTACTTGCCTGAGGGAGTCTTAGGGTATACAATACTAACATCTATACTAGAACATCTAGTAATTTTATTCTAACAATTACAATAGTTGTATTGTGTATTGGAAAGAGAATGACAGATTTGAGTGTTTTTTCATGTAGGTGGTGGAAGCATTTAAAATTTTGACGTCTGATGAAAAGGTCAAAGCAATTCTTGTCAACATTTTTGGAGGCATTATGAAATGTGATGTCATTGCAAGTGGAATTGTAAATGCTGCAAAACAGGTAACTGTTCTGTCACACGTAACATTTTCATGCTCTAGTTGAACGACTAAAGTTTGAAGGTGTACTTCTTTAGACATCCTATCAGCAATATTTGTTAGGTGAATCTTAGGATGCAAATCTAATATCTGAAGTCAGATATGAAAAGATATTTGATTAAAAAATCAAACATAAGCAATGTGATGGCTAGGTATTGCAATATCAAGTTATTTTGTAAATGCTGCAGATCTTGGGAAAAGGTCATGTAAATTGCTTTAAGTAAAGAATTTAATGTTCTAGGGTTTAAGACATATACTGAAGAATATACTGTCCCACTGAGGAACATCGAGAAAATTGAAATTCTTTCCAGTGAAGACCAAAATAGTTCAACGGGACTAGTAACTACAATCAACAAAAATGGTCGAACCAAAACTGAAGGGTGAAAAAGACCCCTTGAAATGAGATGAAGTGAAATGGGAAATGAGTACAGGAGCAACATGAGACGAGATGACATAAGCATATATGTACAAGTAGGTTATCTCAAGAAGGTAAACCCTAAAAAGGTGGAGAGCCAGTGAAGTAGCATAGCCTGGACAAAGATGCAACTTCCATAAAGGGATGGAGAAGTTTGCCCCACTCATCATCCGAATCATTAGTGTAGATGTCAAATACAAGTGCCTGTCAGATAATGTTTTCTAGAGAGTGGTTTGGGGTGACAGGCCCTAGCAAGTAATCTTGGGTGGATTCAACTTGCTCCTGGGCTGCTTAGTCTTGAATAAGAGGTAGGACCACTCTTAACATCTAATGCCAAAGAACTCATAGTAGAAGGAAATAAACTAGTCATGCATCTTCAAGTAGGTGTCCTGTAGAAATGTGTCATGAGTACCTTTGATCCTCCTAAGTGTCCTTGATGTAGCTCGACCCAAAGCTCAAGTGATGTGGGCCAAAGAGCAATGCCAGATGGTCATAGTGCTGTCTACATGCTGTCTACATGGTTGGCTGGAGGGAAGTTTGTTACCCAGTGCATGGGATTGGAATAAAGGAGGTAATCTGGGTTGCTGTCCTAGAAGAACTTTGAATTAGATATAGTCTAAGGGAAAAGGCCTCCCCACTGTATAAGGCAAGTCTTTGCTGATCACAATATCTGAAGAATGTCAATAAAGACTAGCTCGAGTCCTTGTAGAGACAATGAAATCTCCCTTTAATCTTATAAATTATAATAGACAAAACATCTAACGATGAAGTATGTCTCAATCTTAACATCAAGCAAAGTGCAGTGCTGAATGAGAACTCTCTAGAAGAGTTGAACATGAAATGTTAACCTAATATGAATTAGCGCCTAACTTTTGTGAAATGACACAATCTTATACATGGCGATGACAAAGTTAGAACAATTGGGGGCAATGACAAAGTTAGCCCCCAAACTTCTGTGCACACAATGTCAATATCCATAAATAGGTAGAGGATTGAACGATAGAGAAAATGGCACGATAGTATTATTGCAAAGTAGTTGCAAGAACATTATGCAAAAGAAATATAATCTCTTCTAGACAAGTTTGGTTTCTTAACGTTCTTTTTCATTGTTTTGGATAAAAGTTGGCCAAATTTGTATTAATTATTAATGTGTTTAGAGTTTTTTAGTCAAATAATTTCTCTCAATTAGTGTTCCATACGATATGCTTCTAGAGGTGCAGGGGATCTATTTCTTGCATATTGGGGATGGAAAATTGGGCAAGGATGTTTCCTCAACATACCATTTTTTGGGGACAATGGGTGACATTAGGACATTGCTACTGCTCAATCTGTCATCATGAACATGCAGAAGTCCCAAGCACCTGGATGATAGATTTGGGTAACTAGGGGGTTAGCCACTGTCACCTCACCAACTCCCCTCTTCTCTTCAGGCCTGCTCTCCTCCGGCTCAAGGAAGGCATCCCTAAATAGGACTGCTGGAATTGCAAGTCAATGGAGTGCAAAAGGTGATTCAAAGAGTAAATTCCAGCGAAACAAAGACGGATGGTGGACTGGAAACTAGTGCTTTGTCCATTGGGTGAATGGAGTCACAACAAGGGTCACATGGGGGGCTGTTCTAAAGATGGGAGAGAGACCATACGGCTGAAAAGTACAAGCCCAAAGTGTTCTTCTCCTTGCTGCCCTGGTTTGCAAAAAATATGCCAAGGGTGTTGCATGTGTAGAAAACACCTGATATTTGAAAATGCTACAGCTACCAAGAACCATGTATGAGAAACTTCAATCCATAAATAGAGAACTAAATGTATTCATAAACAGAGTTCTAATGATAACAGAAGATGGGAGTAGTACACCAACTTCTAACTTCTGAAATATTTCTGGCTATTTCAGCAACAAAGGAGAAAGCACATAACAGATATACAAACATCCTCACCACAAGAAACTGTTGCAGAACCTCCAAAACACATCCAGTAACTCTGCCATTAAGCTCCAAGGGAGGGAGTTCTCCCAAATCCAACCATGAATCTGAAGTGAGGGAGCTGCTCCTTTTATGGAGCCTCTAGCTCAACTTCTTACAATAAAATAACATTTCCATTCTTCCAGAAAGTGCTGGAAGCTTCTAAAATGGGCCTCCACACATGAGTTGGCCCAATGCCATGGTACCCCCATGTGCTGTACGACATCCCCTCTATTTGGCTTGCAAAAAATCGTGGTTCATACATACGCTATTTCATGGATGAAATAATAGAAGGGGGCCACCCATTACATCCATCGTGCCTGCCATGAAATAGTTTAGTGATTTAAAAGGCATATCATGGATGAAATAATAGAAGGGGGCCACCCATTACATCCATCGTGCCTGCCATGAAATAGTTTAGTGATTTAAAAGGCATATCATCCATGCAACCGCTGGCTCTATCCAATTCGTCCCCACTTCAAACAATACTCAGTCAACTCGGATTGATATGTGGAGACAACTCATCCAATGATTGGTTCAAGGCGGTAGCTGTGTGAAATATTTGGTGAGTAAGATGACTGTCCCAATACTATTTTGCATGCCATCTAGCTCCAAAATGGTGGCTCACAATGTGTAAACAATCCACAGCTCAAGTGGCTCCAATAATCTCTTGCATCCATGTCCACGGCTGACTCAATACATTAGTCGAGCAACCTAGCTCGAAATAGTCAAAAAGGCCATTCGTATGGTTTCATATAAGTATTGGCCATGTGAAAATAAGCGTAAAGGGAGCATCCCATCTTACATTCCAATGACTTCATATGCCATACGAGCAAGCTGAGTAGGAGGGAGGCACCGATCACATGTGAAATTAGGTAATGGTGTAGTTTAAAAATAAAAACCTTTGGATTAATGCCGTTGTTCATAGCATGTAAACGACTACCTCAATAAATGTGAGAGCGGCTCCATGGAATTTAATCCAGCTGGTTGACCGTTGGACAGAGGTATGAGGGACAACGACTTCATGCTATACGATGGTCCTCGAATTGGTTGGCCATTTGGACAAGAAATTGCGACTCTTTGCCCCAAAACAACCATAGAAATCGACACCTTTTGGACTGGGA
Organism: Picea engelmannii; assembly: GCA_009831015.1. Taxonomy (NCBI): domain Eukaryota; kingdom Viridiplantae; phylum Streptophyta; class Pinopsida; order Pinales; family Pinaceae; genus Picea; species Picea engelmannii. Next base: position 48,032 of record ML776935.1, on the reverse strand, counting down.
TCTTTAATCGGCTCCATCATTAAAACGTTTCCTTCAATCGAAAGTAGAACCGATTAACCAATCAAACGATTATTGTTCTTGAGACCCATGGCTCCATTCGTATGAATCCGCTCCATCGAATGGATGACCTGGACAATGGCTCACGGTATCTTCATGCTACGACCCCATTATAATAAGGTAATACATTCATTTGAAGGTCTCTTTTTATCAAATCGTGGGCTTTATAAATCTTGGACTTTGTTTGATGGCGACTCCATGTGTGACAACCATATAAGTTAATCCCACGACTACTCAAATAAATAGTGACTTTTAAATCCCCCCATCATAATTAATTTTCCATCAAAATCAGGCTGTCATATGGTTCGAGGGTTAAATCATATGGAGGGGAAACAACATTATGGTGTAGGTGGACCCCTTTCCATATAATATTTCAATATTATAATATGGAAATTTCGACTCATGGCTTCTGAAAATAATATAAATTTTCCACTCCACTTTATGGTTTGGAAAGAAAGGCCCTCTTTATTATGATATAATCTCTCCTTAACATGTGTGCCCCCCATGGTGTATAAGGTGAGTTCATAAAGTGGGTGGCTCCCCTTTCTTAGGAATAAACTGACTCACTATGAAAAAGTGAATGGTTAAATAAAATATTATATGTGTAATCCCCTTGGATAAAATGAAAAATATGATTGAACTTATGAAAAGATCGTGGTGTAAAGGGTGAATACATGAAATAAAGGGGGAAACTCATAGTAATGTAGTTGGCACTTCAAGGTTTAATGGATGGATGGATGGAAAGGATGACTCATTGGCATATAAAATTGCACCCACACTTATGTTAATGAAGGTATAATCCATATAGGTAATAGAAGCACAATCCACCAAAGCCATAATAAACAGAATCTAGGGACAACCATGACAACATCCACCCATGATATACCATAGGACAAAGGAGCATCTCATAACCACCAACAAAAGCATCATAACTATAAACTTCTAAACCCTGAAGCTCCATCAACCAAGATATGCCACCATGAGCAAGAATCGAGCCACAAAAATCCACCACATAAGCCACTTCTCATCCCACGATACTAGTTGACTTCACCAATATCCCAACCTTGTGAAGGATAGGATCATGGTATACTCAAAATCAGACTCATGTGATCAAGAACCGCATGTATAACCCCATCCGATATAGGTGGTAACAAACACCGTTTTTCCTTGTGAAAAGGGACCATTTCAATGGTGTCCTCTACAAACGAGATGCCTAGGTATCCTTAGATCACAATAGTGGATTTCTAATTGTCACGTACAATAATACCTCACAAGAGGTTCTTGTTAGTGTTTGTACCCTTCTTTCCCTGTTCCATATGAAACCCATGTTCACAATCTTCTAGAATGTGAGCACATTAGTCTAAGGAAATTGTTTGTATTCATCATACTTTGCATTTGCTATGATTTTGTCTTGCATTGATAAGTTTTTCCTTTAGTGACAAATGTGTTCTATTGTGGCATATTTAGCATTTGTGTTATATTTGTCATTTACTACAATGTTTGTCAATGTGTGCAATTTGATTTGTAATTCTCATCTAGAAATTGTAATAGTATCCTTCTAGATGGTGGGTAATTACTTGAAGTGTCTAGTGTTAGGAAGGGTCCTTTTGCTTCTTGTGAAGAGTGCTTCGGTGCTTCAAGGATAGCTTAGCCAATTCTCTCATCTTGGTGCATTCTTTGGATGACATTTTTAGACTTAGTGTTGAAAACTGTACAATAGTCAACAATATGGTAGATTCACCCGAGTCCCTATCCCATGATGGTGATGAAGAGTAGGGTTTTTTTGTTGTTTCACTTTCCTTATTTGGTTTCTCTTCTCTTTTGTTAATGTGTTTCATTTCATTTTGTTATATCTCCTAGGGATCAGATTCATATAGCCAATGCCATGTAATCTCGTAGGGTTTCTTTTTGTTTAAGGTAAGCACCCTTTTTGTCGTTTTTTGTCGTTTCTTAGATGGGGGATGCTTTAGGCACTACTTTATTGTTATTATTGTTAGTTGCATGTTCGAGTCCCATTTCCCCATCTTTCTTTTTCATGGGCATTAATATAATTTCTTTCTTCTATTATTTCTATTTGAAGGCCTTCACTTACCATTTAAAGGACATTCTAGGTTTGATATATGTAAGTTGAGTTTTCTAAGTTCATAGAATTCTTGTGATTTTGAGCAAGTATGCCTCTCAAATCTTATGCTTGTCATCTAATATCCTTTTAAAATCTTGCTTTCACTTGTAGGTCCTTGCACTTGCAAGTTGCACCTAGGATTTACATTGGATGATGGCTATTGTTGGCTGAAATTAGTCCAGTAACTCAAAATCCTTAGGCATTTGTCCAATTTATAATGCGCGCTAATCCCAAGCATTAAAACAAGGATACTTAATTAGGTTCCAATTTTGCAACAAGGCATGAGAACAATGCCTAGAAATGGGAAACCCATTATTGGGGTTCCCTTGTTTTGGGAACAGGAGAGTTTGTAAGAAACACACTCATTTTCACTTGAGAACATCATTGGAATCATCGAAAGCATTTTAGGAGATCTCACCTTGACAATCTCCCTGTTTAGGAGCGAGTCCTATGATATTCTTATCAAGGTGTGTGCAAATGTTCCTTGTTAGGATGGGAACTTCTCGAAGTTATTGTGAGTGTGAGCCCATTAGGGCACTAAAACAAGCTTGTAATGGGCTCGTTTCAATGTGAAGTCCATTAAGCTAGCCCTTTGAAGTGCCCATCTTGGCATTAGATGTTGAGATTTGGGTACCTTGGAAAGTGGTCCCCTTGTGTTTGTGAGTCTCTAAACACAAAGGGGGAGACTATTACCCTCGTTACTTTACTTTATGATTTTAATTTCACTTTGACTTAGGAGATTTAAGTCAAAAGTGAAATATGTCACTTAAGTCATTAAAGTGACATTTAATTCACTTTGTGGGTGAGTTAAAGGACATAAAGCAAACTAAGGAAAGTTGGTTTCCTAAGTGAGATTTTTGGATGAGATCTCATCCATTGATTAGACTTGGCTAGATTGGATCTAGGCCATTGATCTTTTAGGGTTTGGCCAAAGAGAGGCTAAAGGAGGTAATAGGGCAAATATGAGATTCATTCTTCACTTGAGAGGAGAGGAGGAGGACAGCTCTTGGGCGTATATCTTGAGGAGGAGAAGGCACATGAGGTCAAGAGTTTTGGAGGAGTTCTAGCTTGGCACTAGTCCACCATGGAGTGTCTACCATGGAGTATCGGCTACACCTTGGAGGAGGGTGCATACATCTAAGAAGGGGCAGACAAGCTTGTGGAGGGGCGCATTCTTGGGAGAAGAGGCTCATAAAGCTATGGAGAGGTGCTCCTTGAGGATGGTTCTTACTTGTTGAGGAGAGGTGCACTTGATGGGAGATGGAGGGTGCATGGCAAGGGAGGGCACACTCATTTGTTGAGTTTTTGCTTGAGGAGGGGCGTACTTGAGCTAAGTGTGCACTATATCTTTGGAGGGAGGCACTCTTGAGAGGAGGGAGCTTCTACAAGGGCAAGGCAAAGGCAAGCAAGGGTTTAAAGGCACAAGCAAAGGCAAGGTCAAAGCAAGAGGCAAGGGAAGAGAACCAAAGGCTAGCTAAGCAAGAGGGGCGAACCAAGGAAAAGGGCGCCTTGCTTCAAGAGGCTAGCAGGGACATCTTCAAGGGACTCCAATGCTTCCGAGAAGGGTTTCTATTGTACCAGGTTCACTTGTATATGTTTTCCGTGTTGTACATTTTGCTTTGAGGCCTTCTATATACATCTACTCCAAACTGGTTTTCCCTATGGGGGGTTTTCCAGGGTCATGTTGACCAAAAACATGTGTCAATTTCATGCATGCTTAGAAGTGTTAAAACAACATTTAGAATTGTAAAGATTGAGAGGAGTGTTATGTGTTTTGAGTTATATTGTGTATCATTGGTATGAAAAACACTTGCAAGGGCATCTCAAAAGGACACTTAACCACAAAAATTATCAGCAGAAAGTAATCAAACAGTTTGCTGTCCTAAAAGGCAGCAAAGGACAGTTCTGGAAGATAAAACTTAGAGCTAAAATCTGATCAAAGACAGATCAGTTTTAGCAGCCTGATAATACCTCGTTTCTCTTCATTAGTAACCCTAAAAGTATATAATAATAAAAAACAAAAAAAGAAACCACAAAACCCTAGATCCATCTTGATCGAAATATTAGATGCCTTGTTATGCACATTTTTTTATCTTGTACATATATATTTTAGCGCACTCGCTTGTGGGTAAGATTTATGCTATGTTTCATATTTTGGATTACACAGTGCTGTGACCTATGGATTGTTAATGGTTTAGTTTTTATGCAACATACCATGAAAAATGTGAGTGGAAAATAATCAAAATCAATGAATATCCTCATTGTTAGTGAGGTATTACAATGATTGTTATTTTTTAATTAATAATTCATAGATCGACAGACTAGGGATTTAAACATAGACAAGAGTGTAGAAATCTTAGACCCCAACTCGGTTTCAAGTCTCAATGAGACACATAGTTTAATGCCCAACCCACATTGCAAATTTAGGCTGCAAATTAGTTAGCAGAAAATTAAATTATCATGAACAGAAAACACATGAAGTCTGCTACAGAAAAAAAACTCAGAAATAAACACACCCAGAAAATTTATACTCGGAGATTTTTGGTCTAACTTCGACCCTGGAGAAGCCCACAAGGTGAAAACCAGTGAGAGAGGGGCTTTTTATTATTCCAGAGCTCTGAGAAAGAATTTCTTACAGTAGACATCTTCGACAATTCTATACACAAACTGATCTCTATTTTTGTGCCCAAAACCTAGCCTGGAAAACCGTGCCAACAACTCCTCAATTTCTGTGCCCAGAAATCCGTACACAGTATGGCTGTCACAACAATAAATGCTGTACAGTCTGCCTCAAAATGCGTGCCATCTTGCTAAAGTAAATTACAGAAATTACACTGTATGCTGCCTCGATTTTTGTGCCAACCTCACCCAGAAAATCGTACAGTCCTTTATCTCGATTTCTGTGCCAATTTACAGCTGTACGGACTGGCCAGAATCCGTACTGTACGACCTCTCTATGGTGCTTGTGCTCTCTCCTTGTTGCTACTCTCTGTTACTCTGCTTCTACTTGCTGTAACACTGCTGCAACTCAGTGTATCACTGTTGCTACTCGCTGTAACACTGTTCAGCTCTTTCTCAGCTCGACTCTCTTTGCTTGCTCTCTCCAAATCACATGAAGAATAATACCAAGTGAATGGGGCGCCCTTTCCCTAATTCGACCTCACGAGGGAAGGTGAAGAGATATCTAATCTAACGGTGGAGGATAGATTAGATGGATGACTGAGATGAAATGACTTTTCACTCACCCATTTCATTTCACTTTCATAAAGTCTCATTTAATTTCATATCTCATGCAATTAATGCACTAGGGACCACATTGGACACTTTCTCACCCCTAGGTGCCTAAGTGACGAGAAGGACCTGTCCTTGGTACTTTATTAATTTAATTTAACAAAGAGGTTGCAAGGAGTTGCACACTTCCACGAGATTGAATAAATTATTCTTGGTGGCACTTTTAAGGAACATGTTGAACTTTCATACTAATTTATGTAAATTTCAATGGTTGACATGATAGAAAATGTAAACAGTTGTTGCTCCCTACATAATAATATTTTTTATATTGACAATTTTGTGATATGGACATAAAATGTGTCACTTGAGAAAGTGTTGAATGCAACACTGCAAAGAAATTCTAGATAAATTCTACAACAAGAAAGACAATCGTGATAAAGAATTGCGTTATAGAAAAGTAGGAGTTGTGAAAGTGTGTAAAATGTTGAATGCAATGCCACAACAAATAAGAAATTCTAGATAAATTATACAACAAGAAATACAATTAAGATAAAGAATATAAGATTAATAGAGCTCTAATGTGTATATATATCATATAGCCACAGAGTTTTGTTTCCTGCTGCATCAGGAAACCATGGCAAACTTCACGGTAGAACATCAACCGGATGTGTTCTTTCGGTCCACTGTACTTTCTGCTCAATCTGAATCGGCATATCCTGCAAACTCAGTTTCACACTGGAGGCATATCTCAGGCCATATCCAACTGTGCCTTGTATATATCTCAATACATGTTTGCTGTTGTCTAGTGATTCTGTTTTGGTTGACTCATGAAATGACTAGGCACATTCACTGCATGGCATGAATCAAGTCTGGTGTTAACCAGATACATCAGTGATCCAATCAGCTGTGGATCAATCTCGTCTGAATCATCATCAATCTTCTTCTTTAAATCCATCATGGTGGATTTTGCTTTCTATCATACTGAACTTCTTTAATATTTTCACTGTATATTTTCCTTGATTCAGGAAAATCTCATCGGTCCTCTGTCATACTTCTTGTCTCAAGAAGTAGTGCATCATACTCAGATTCTTCATCTTGAATTCAGAAGTCAAGGATTACTTGTTTTCAACAACAAGGCTTTCTGAATAAGTCATCAAAATCA
>ML776935.1:0-15386 GCA_009831015.1 Picea engelmannii | reverse complement strand
TGCTTTGCTGGTAACATCAAGTTTGTATAGACCTCCTACTCTGACTCCCGTTGCAACAGTTCGAAAGTGGTCCAGCAGATCCTTCACTATGCAATAATTCTTGAAGAATTCAACCTTCAAGTTCTGGTCTGTAATGGTGGACACATAGATCAAATTTTTCTTTATTTCTGGCACATACACCACATTGCGAATGTGACGAACAATACCATTCGGCAATGTCACAGGAATGTCTCCATATCCCTTGATCTGATAAGCGCGGTCATCTCCAAGATATATGTTGGCACCATTCTGTGTTTCTTTAAAATTAGCATACCAATTTTTATTACAAGTCATATGTACTGATGCTTCGGAATCCACAAACCAGGCATCAGAATCATCCGTTTCAGCAGATAAAGCAGCGTTAGACACAAACAACCTAAGATCCCGTGAGTCAAAATTTGGGGGTTCATCAATATCATCACTAGCAATAAATAATCTGTGATCTTGATTTGAAGATTTTTCTGCATAATGACCTGCATGTGTTCTAGATTTATTCCTAGCCTCATCATTTTTCTTCTTATGACAGTCTTTAACCATATGTCTAGGTCGACCACAGTAAAAACAACTCTTTGACTCATTCCTATCAGATTGCATACCTTGATTTGACGATTGTCTTCTCTGCGATGAACTGCCTCTCTGCCATGAACTGCCTCCCTGCCATGAACTGCCTCCTCTGCCTCTTACTCCTGATCTCCCTCTCGCAGATCTATTATTTGACCACATCGCCAAATCTTTACTTGGAGGCTTCAGATTCCCGCGCCTCTCTTCCTCTTGCAGCAAAATACCTGTCAATTCTTCAAACGTGGGAGGTTTCTCCCTTGCTGCAAGACCTATTATGAACATGTGATAGTCTTCTAGCATACCATTTAAGGTAATAGTCACTAGATTAGTATTGGAAACAGTTTCCCCTATATTCACTAACTTGTCTTTCACTTCTTTAATGCGACCCAAAAATGAACTAACATATTCATTTCCATCCATCTTAATACCTAGCAATTTAGTTTTCAGGAACAAAATGCGATTTGTGTTGCTAGTTTCATACAATGCTTTAAGAGCTGCCCATGTTGCAGCAGAAGTTGTAGCGTCTCTAATATGTGGAATTATGCTATCTTTAACGGACATGCGCAACAATACCTTTGCCTTGTTTTCGTGCTTCTCCCAGTCTTGGATCTGTGCTGCTGTCGCACCTCCTACCGCTGCTGTCACACCTCCTACTGTTGCTGTCGCACCCGCAGCCGCAACATGTTTCAGTTCGGTTCCATTCACAATGTTCCAGACACCATAGCCCTCCATGAGCGTCTGCATCTTGAATTTCCAGTTAATGAAATTCGAGCCATCTAACTTGTTGGCTTCGTTGAGGTAGGTCTCTGCCAGCGGATTCGCCATCGCTGCAATTTAGTCTCTGCAAGAAAATCACCAAGGATATGCAACGTTTTGTCGCTCTGCCTTCGGATACTATCGATCCGACTCAATCTATCTCTGTTCTTAGCTTATATCATGCATGCATCTTAATATCCAAAATATCCACTTTTAAAAAAAAACTTATAACTCCCTCCTTTAAAAAAAAACTTTTAATAAACTTCAATCCTTTTAATAATCCACTTTAATAAACTTCACTTCACAATTCCTTAGCCACTTTAAGTATTAAAAAAATAATTTCTTAAAAAGAAACCTTTGTTTTAATACACATGCATGTATTTACTTTAACAATTGAAAAAGAATGAATAAACTTTAAATATCCACTTTAACATGTATCCACTAATATATCTTTAAAGAATTAAACTCACGCATGCACATATAACTTTAAACTCCACGCTCTTCAAACTCCAATCAAACTCCAATCAAACAATGCAAACTCCACGCTCTTCACTTCACAGTTAAAAATAGATGCCCACGCTAGACTCTCACGCTAATGCCCACGCTCGACTCTCCACGCGCTGGACTCTCACGCATGCACAAGATTACACTCCACGCTTTTCAAAAAACTTTTATGCAACATGATTTTCTCAAGCAGAAGAACCCACGCAAAGACAAACGTTTCTCACGCTATCCACGCCCTCCAATTTTTTCACGCTATCTATGCGTAGACACAGGAATGTCCGCACCTCACGCTTTAGTGGCCTGTGAGCTGTTCGCACCCCACTGATACTCCTGCTGCGAGCTGTTCGCACCCCACGAATGGACCGCTTGCGGGAATTTTGAAAAATTTCTATGCGTGAAAGGCTGGGTAGTATTCCCCTGCACCCTAGCAGAGGAGAGACCTGCGAACCTCTCCAATTTTCGCACCTTCTCAACGTGGCTCTGATACCAAGATAAAATATACCACGCAAACAAACACGGTGAGGCTACTCTCACTTCTTAGTATTCAATGAAGACGGATTACATGTTTATATAGGAAAAGACTCTCCCGAGTCGGCTACATGCAAACCAAAAGACAACTAGACAACTAACTCTTAATTAACACTGACTCTTCTAACTGGCGCTTACAACTGACGCTTATTACCGGTGCTAACAACTAGCTAACATCTCCATTATTTCCAAGTATTATAGTTTTCATAAGTTCATACATTGTAACGAATGCTGAACCAGTCATGCAAGAAAGATGACATGAAAAAGAAAGTGTGGAGAGAAATTACTCGAAATTTGTGTAGAATGAAGCAACCGCAGATGTTGCCTTATGGACAACGTGGATGTAACGGGATGGAATACGTTTTCTTTGACACACTATACCTTTTGAACTTTCTTAAAGGTAACATAATATAGATGTTATCTTACGGACAACGTGGATGCAAAGGGATGGAATACGTTTCCTTTGACACAATATACCTTTTGAACTTTCTTAAAGGTAACATAATATAGATGTTGTCTTATGGACAACGTGGATGTAAAGGTATGGAATACGTTTTCTTTGACACGCTACACCTTTTGAACTTTCTTAAAGGTAAGATAATATAGATGTTGTCTTATGGACAACGTGGATGTAAAGGGATGGAATATGTTTCCTTTGACACAATATAATGCATGTGACATATTTATCATGATAGCATGCTTAAGGGGTTCATCCTTTGCATGTTTTGTTGAATAGTGCCAATGTCATTCTTGGATCATAACGAAGAATCCATCAATACCTATACACGATTGCCAATTTTAGTAGTCATAAATATATTGGGTGGCTGTGAAACACTTCTATAGCCCCTTGATGAGGGTGACATAAGGAAATAGAATCGATGGGTCTGTGAAACACTTCTATAGCCTCTTGATGAGGGTGACATAAGGAAATATAATAGTTTGTTTTTAATTTGTTGTTACTATCCATAACAATGACATCGATGTTAAGGGAGGCAATGCATCTTCTTTGATGTACTATACCTTTGAACTCTTTCTTGGAGGTGACTGCAGGTAATAGAATCAAATTTACATCTGACATAATAAATACAATAGTATGATTGGTGTGCTCATCCTTAGCATAGTTTATTGAATCGTGCCCACCATGATTGAAATTTGGTGTCAATCTTGCCCAACCATCTGAAATTTTATGATGGCCTTCTACTATGGATGCCTTTTATTTTATGTTTATATGAATTTATAGCTTGTCAAAATTTCAATCTTCTAGTATTACAAATAAATAAAAATATCAAGTAACACACTAAAACCACTGAAAACATTGTAACATAAACTAAAAATGTGGAAAAAACTAGAGGAGTTTGATAACAATTTTCTTCAAGTAGGTCATAGCCAAGATTTAATTTATGGCTTGTTACCCCCTTTCATCTAGGGGTAACTAGAGGAGATCATGCCTCGTGGCCTGCAATGAATATAGTGATGATGATGATGATGATTTGCATTCTCCACAACTAGCAACTCCCCAAATGCCTCACTCCTCATCAACATAGCCCATTACATCAACATGGTTCATTGGAAGATGGTGGTCCATCACAATATGATGTACATTAATCATTGTTTCATATAGTGTCATATTTAATACATTTGGCATGTGAGTGAGGATCATGGGTCGAAGTTGGATAATGAATCATAAACTCAGAAGTTATGCTCTTTTCCTTGTTTCATCTTAGTGGCCATCTTTAGTATCCTAGTCCTGTGTTGTCACTCTTGGGGAACATGGGTACTATTGGAAGGCTTTGATAAGAGCAACATACCTTTCTCCCCATACTTAACACCTTCCATCCTAGGGCCTTCAATTGTGTAATAAACTTCGATATTGTTGTTACATGTACACCAAAAAGGCTCGTGGTTCATCCTCTTATGAAAAGAAGGGCTAGAATGTCGAGGTTGATGCAACTGTTATAAAAAAATATAAAAGAAAAAATGTTATAAAAAAATAAAGAAATGTGGGATAATGAATGGCCAACATTAAAAGCCAAAGGCTAGCTTGAGCTCCACCCCCTCCCTATGAGGTGACGCCCCTAGTCCTGATGCATCGAATGCATGTCAAATGAAAGGACTTAATCACAATGAGAAAGAAATGAAAGAATACAGTGTTTGAAACCTGGAAAAGGGACTTCCAATGCATAAAATGAATATCAAAAGACAAGGGGTTTGGAATAAACACATTGCTGAAGAAATGGTATGTCAAGTAGCAAACACTCCTTCTATAAAGGCGCTCATGGAAATGGACCAAGCAGGATACCTTTCATGTTAATGACTCCATCACCATGAAGTCAGCCCAACACGTTTTCATCCACCATACTTACACATAGATAGGTTTCTTGGGAATATCTCTCTATCTGGGTATTGACACACCTAATAGGGTCTTTTCATGGACCTACCATACTTAAACTTTGTTCGACAACACATGTATTCCAATAGATGACAAACACTTTTAGTAACCACTACACAACCAGATCAACGATCAACACACTAATGTTTTTATGTGGTAAAACCCCTGTGGAGAAACATTGACGACCTCAACCAACGCGATCACTTGGAACAATTTATTAATGCAATTTTTTTTTTACAAGAGAGTTACAAGAGGGTTTTTCACAATCGATCATCGACAAATAATCCTCGATGTTCTTTAAATAGAGGTCATGGACCAATCAGGTGTTGAGCCACAGATCAATGTATCTGTTAAGATGGAGGATAATGAGTTGTTGGATCACTCTATGTTGGAAACATATCATGATCATTGGATTACCTAACTACAAATGCATACTAAAAAAACTCACTTTAACCTAATGACACATTAGACCAAGTTGATCTTAACTAACTCCCAAGTGTCTAAATATCATAACATCCCTTCTTAAGAACAACTTGGGATATGATTGAAGGATTTACAAAGGTGACACAATAGGGAGAATGAGGGAGACATTAGAGCCTATCGCCCCTTAATGACAACTTCCTGAATGCCTAACATAGATCAAAATTTGGAAAGATTTGTTTCGGTAAGAGACTTTGTGAAAATGTCTACAACTTGATCTTCTGTAGGGAAAAATAACACTTCAATAACTCGATCATGAATGAGTTTTCTGATGAAGTGCATGTGTAGCTCGATGTGTTTGTTGCATTGATGTTGAACTGGATCTTTGGTGAGATTTGATGGCACTTTGATTGTCGCACCAAAGGTTGGTCAGATTCTGTTGCTAGAAGACAAACTCTGAAAGGATCTGTCGAAGCCACAAAGCTTCTTGACTTGTATTAACTGCTACTCGATACTTTGCTTCTACTAAAGAAAGAGAAATAACCTGTTGTTTCTTACATGCCAAAGTGATAGGTCATGAACTAAGGCTAGAAACATAACCTGTGATAGACTTTTGATCATTAAGGTTGGCGACCCAATCTGAATCAGTGAAACCAACCAATAAAGGAGTCCCCCCTGAAGTTGTAATGTGTGTGGAATTGAACTTTACTTCGGACATACCAAAATATCCTTTCGTTGTTTTCCAATGCCTTTGATGGGGTGTTTGCATATATCGGGAAAGAAGACCAACAACAAAGGAAATAACAAGACATGTATGAGTCAAATATAAGAGGCTACCAACTAACTGACGATACAAAGTGGCATCGATTTTGGGAGAAGTACAAGTGGGAACAAATTTGACTCCAGACTAGAAGGGAGAAGGGGCTAGTTCACAATCATCCATGTGAAAGTGATGAAGAAGGTCACAAACATACTTAGATTGAGAAATAAAATTTCCTTCCTTGGTTGCAAAACTTGGAGGCCAATGAAATAGTGCAAATAACCTAAGTCAGTCATTTCAAATTTCTTCTCAAGGTTGGTTTTCACATGGTTTAAAAGTTTACGGTCACTACTAGTGAGGATAACATCATCAACATAAAGATCAAGTATTATGAGATGACTTTCGACTTTCATGGTATAGACATTAAGGTCAGAATGACATCTAGAAAAGCCGTTATGAAGAAGAAAGCTGTCCATTTTGGCATACCAAACTTGAGGAGCTTACTTAAGACCATAAAGAGATTTCTTAAGGCGACAATTAAGGCTTGAGTTGTTTTGGACATAGCTAGGAGGTTGTTCCATGTAGGTTTCTTCTTATAAGTCCCTATGCAAGAACGCAGATTTGACATCCATCCGATGGGCCTCCCATTTATGTGAGGTTGCAAGGGCTACAACAAGGCTGGTGGAATTCATCTTGGCGATGGGGGAAAATGTTTCATTATACTCAATGCCTTCAACTTGAGAGAACCCTTTGGTAATTGACTGGGCCTTTTGTCTTTGAACACTTCCATTTGATGCATACTTAGATTTGTACACCCATTTACATCTGACAAGTTTTCTTCATTTTAGAAGAGATACAAGATCCCAAGTATCGTTCGCCATTAACGAGTGACACTCTTCATCATTGTTGTGTCCCAATTTGGATGACTTGAAACTTTTACAAATGTTTTTAGATCACGAGTCTCTGAAACTTGAGCCAAAAGAGAAGAGGCTCGTTGGAACTGTGAACGTGTCTGATTCTGATCTGAATTATCACCAACAAGGTCACCAACTCTTCTCGAGTTGAATGGACCCATTTAGGAAGGTGTGGTGCTGGTTCATGTTCAATGAACTCATCTGGAGAAAGGTGAACAAGTGTAGGTGGATTTTAATCCTCACTGTCATCATCTAAAGAAGAAGAAACCATAATAGGAACAAAAGATGACGCAAACGTCAAAGATGGCTTGCGGGACGAAGAAGGCACAAACGTTGAATTATGGATGCATGCCAAGATATTTTCATCAAATTTAACATCTCTTCTAATAATAATTTCATTAGAATGAGGTTGAAGAAGTCTATAACATTTGACTTCTTTAGAATATCCAACACAAATATACTTCTCACTTTTAGGTTGTAAAATTTTCATTTTCTCATCAGGAATGTGAGTTCATGCTACACTGCCAAATACATAGAAGTGGCTTACATCTAGATTAATTTTATTCCATTCTTCTTCCAATGTTACATTTTTTAGACTCTTTGTGGGAGTGCGATTTACTAAGTAATTTGCACAGTTAATGGCTTCTGCCAAAAAATTAAGATTTAATCCCTTAGATTGGATCATACAATTAGCCATTTCTTTTAATGTGCGATGTTTTCTCTCAATGACAATATTTTGTTGTGGTGTATATGGAGCAATATGTTGCATTTAGATGCCCTATGCACTATAGTAACTTGTAAAATCGTTGTTCACATATTCGTCTCCATTATATGCTTTTAACCTTTACAGTTGATGTGTAAATTGTTTTTCTATAAGGGTCTTGTAGGCCAAAAACTTGTCAAACAATTTTCCCTTAAGTTTTAAGAAGTAAACATAAGTGTGTCTGGAGAAGATGTCAATGAAAGTTAAGAAATACTTTCACCCATAAAAAGAAGAAGAAAGCGGACCACACAAGTCACTGTGAACAAGCTGCAAAAGGGCTGAGGTGTGCTAAGAGGCATGCTTGTTAAAACTGTCCCGAAGATATTTGTCGAGAACACAACCGACACAAACACCATCTCTACAAGAAACAAGAGGAAGACCAATCACCATTTGTTGATTACATAGTTGTTGCAATGAGTGATAGTTTAGATGACCAAATCGCTCATGCCAAAGTTTGTTCAAGTCATTGCTATGAGCAACAAAAACTGATGGAGAAGAGGATCACCCAAAGTTGTCAAACTTGTACAACCTGATAATATCATCAATAATTCCAATTGCAAGGACATGCTTAGGATCTTTCAAATCCTTATTTACAATTGGTGTTGTGAAAACTCTACGATTTTACCTTCACCTGAATGAGTGGTGTGATATACTGATAGAAGGTTGCAAAAAATACTTGGAACACATAATACATCATTGAAATGATTGTTATTTACTTGAATTGTTCTAGACCCTACAACTCTAAGAGATCTATCATCAACAACAAATACTTTCTTGGTGTTACATTCATTTAGAGCATAAAATATGGCTTTATCCTTAGCCATATGATAAGATTCTTTAGGATCAATAAGCCACTCATTAGAAGAAGTAAAAATTGCATTGAAGGAGAAAGCAGAAGCAAAAAGTGCATGCCCATGAGAAGAAGATGAAGAAGAAGAAGAAGAAGAAGAAGAAGAAGAAGTTGGTTGTCCCTGAGTATTATTTATAAAGAATGGTGGCTTAGTTCCCTTCCTCTGATCCATCTTGAATTTCTTTTTGTCTTCCCAAGCTTTTTGGAAGGTTGGCCTTGCTTTTCTCCGATAAATAAGGCATTTAGCTTGCCTTATTGAACTTAGATAAATAATCTTCATTGCAAGGGAAATCATTTGAACTCAAAGTTATTAACTGATTTTCCAACTGGTGGGCTTGAATAATTTTGTGTTTACCAAACACAGATTCAAGCTTTTCCTAAGCTTTATCTGGGCCATCAATTCCTTGAGGGTGAAACTTTAAATCATGAGAGATTGACATTTCAATTAGTCCATGTGCTTCATCATTCCTGTTATAGCCCATTTGACATACATTTCATCATCAATGAGTTTTTGTTCGTTTCTCAAGATAATCCGGTACAATACTTTACTTTTTAGTACATCCTCCATATGAGATTTCCATGAGAAGTAGTTGGTACTGGTAAACAAAAGATCACTAGGAGAATCCATATTAAAATATGCAGAGAATATGGATTTACAAGTTGAAACTGATGGTCTGGTTGAACAACTCTCAAACAAATAGGTGGTTTTAAAAAACGACATTGAAAACATACTTTGGATGTGAAAGTTATGCTCTTTTGAAAAAAAACATAAACAATAACCAAAGAGCCACGTGGCAAGTAAAAGTTGGTCCACGTGGTGATGCTCCTTCTAACTGTGACTATAAACTCACTTTTAAATAAGTTTCTTATCAAGTGACCCACTTTTATAGAATAAACATAAATCACTTTTACAATGAAGTTACTTTACAAATGAAAGTTGCATGCAAAAAAAACTTAAAATAAAATATTAAAGTTATTTAATAACGATGCACTTATATAATTAAGTGAAATGCACTTTACAATGAGTGCATGAACTTAAAAAATAAATAACAAAAAAAAAACTTGAACTCAAAGCCTCTTACTAAGTAAAATAACTTTCAACCAAGTGAGCTAGTTCAAAAACACATTATAGTATTAAATAAGAGGATTGGGGTTGTTGTTGTTGTTGTGAAAGATGACTTTGGAGTGCATGCTCAATAAAAATGTTTTTTCACACATTTTCCCACCTTCATTCCACTCTTTTCCCATGAGGTAGTGTCTCCATTTCCTCAAGGTATGCACTATGGCTTCCAACTCAAAATCATGAGTGACATAGTGTCTTTCATGCTCCTTCAATTTCCTTGATTCATAACATATAACAAACCCATTTTGATCGAGGACTCCACCAAGTCCTTCTTTACATGTATCTGTGCATACAATGAAGTCTTCATTTGGGTATGCAATCCTTAGTATTGGAGCACATGTTAATAATTGTTTCAATTGTTGGAAACTCTTTTCACAATCCAATGCCCACTGAAACTTCACACCCTTCTTTTGCAGGGAAGTGATTGGGTGTACAATCTTTGAGAATCCTTCAATAAATATCCTATAGTAGCCTGCAAGGCCCATGAATGATCTGACCTCTGTCACATTATTTGGTGCTGACCATTCTCTAATGGCTTCTATCTTCTTAGGATCCATTGCTATCCCATCCTCTGAAATTATATGTCCCAAATAATGAATTTGTTTCTGATAAAATGAACACTTGCTCAATTTGGCATACAACGGATGCTCCCTTAATACTTGCAACACCATCATCAAATGATACTCCTGCTCTTCTTCTGACTTGGAATATACAAGGATGTCATCCAAAAATACAATGACAAACTTGTCTAAATATTCTCAGAAAACACCATTCATTAAGCACATGAAAACAACTGGTGCATTTGATAACCCAAATGGCACCGTTGTGAACTCATAATGACCATACCTTGTCCTGAAGGCGGTCTTGCTAATATCTTTCTCCTTAATCCTTACCTGATGGTATTATGACCTAAGATCTATCTTTGAAAATATATTTTCATCCTTCAATTGATCAAAGAGATCATCAATCCTTGGCAGAGGATACTTGTTCTTTACAATCACTTTATTCAACTGTCTGAAATCAATGCACAATCTTAATGTCCCATCTTTCTTTTTCACGAACAAGATTGGGGCACCCCAAGGTGACACACTTGGGCGTATATACCCCTTCTTCAGAAGTTCTTCAAGCTGCATTTGCAACTCCTTCAGCTCTGGTGTACTCATTCTATAAGGAGTCTTTGACACTGGAGCTGCTCCAGACATTAAATTTATAGATAAGTCAATATCTCTCTTTGGGGGTAGTCCTGGTACTTCCTTGAACACATCTTCAAAATCTTCCATGACTGCATGATCTTCCAAATTTGACACCTTATCTTTAGGTGTCTCTTCCATATGAGCTGCAAATATTTGACACCCTTTTATGTAACATTTATTCAACTGCAATGCTGAAATTTCTCTGATGGTTACTGCATTAGGAATTCCTTGCACTTTCCTTAGGTTCCCTTCCTCATCCAAGCAAGTAAATGCCTTGTTATGATAGTCTAGGATAACATGATGTTGGTCTAACCAATCCATCCTAATTAGACAATCATAGGAACCTAAAGGCAAGACGTTCAAATCTGCCCTGGTGTTCAGTGCATTCATGTCCATAAGACATGATTTAACCATCTCATTAACTTTTCCTTTGGCTCTGGTAGCCAGCTACACCAACCAAGATTTTCCATGCTTGCTTCTTGGAAAATGCAAACTTTTCACCATCTTAGGATCTATATAACTATGAATATCTCCTGAATCAATTAAAATAGAAATGGTTTGGTTGTTGGTTATACCTTCCACTTAAATCATATGTGACTAATACTCTGCTTGCTTGTTGTCCATGGATGCATAGATCCTTGGTACATTTCTTCCCATGTCCTCCACTGTTTCAACTTGCTGTAGATTGTGAACAATCCTCACTTTTTCACCTCTGTGAGGACAATCTCTGAACATATGATCTTCTTTACAACCCCAACATTGAATTGGTGGCTGACTTGGCCTTTGGCCCCATGTCTCAATTGTTCTAGGTTCTCTAGAAGTTGGTTGTCCCTAAGTGTTATTTTTAAAGAATGGTGGCTTAGTCCCCTTCTTCCTCTGATCCATCTTGAATTTCTTTTTGTCTTCCCAATCTTTTTGGAAGGTTGGCCTTGCTTTTCTCCGATAATATAGGCATTTAGCTTGCCTTATGGTCTCCTCCAATGTCTTGGGATCATCATATTGTATTTTGTGACTGATGAATGATGACAATCCACTCAAATACCTCTGAATCTTAATTGTCTCATCCTTGATGAAAGAAAAATACTTCAACAATTATAAAAACCTTCTCTCATATTCATCTATGGTCATACTTCCAAGCTTGAGTTCAAAGAACTCTTTCATTTTCTTGTCATAGTATCTCTTAGTCAAGTATTTCTTCTCAAAATACTTCTTGAATTCCCTCCAAGTAACACTTTTMTCTTTAATGTGATGCACCTGCACAAGCTGATCCCACCACATGGATGCCTTTCCATTGAGTTGATAAATGACAATTCTTCCTCCAACATGAGATGAATAATTATGAAATTGAAAATACTTTCTCATGCCCAACAACCATGTCTCTGCATCTTCATCCTTCTTGTGCTCACCATCAAACGTAAGAGGTTCAATTTTGTTCATTTCTCCTCGTAGCTCATCCACCCTAGACCTCTTATGCTTCCTGTCAGGGGATGTACTTGAGCTGTTGTGTGCCCTCTTATTGGAATGCCTCGGGGAGTGATGATGATGTCTGCTGACACTTCTTGTTCTTCTTTTCTCATCAGGAGATCTGTGACTTCCAGATTTGCTTGAGCCACTCTCCTTATCCAATTTATTTTCTATTCTGTTCAAGCTTTGCATCAACTTCATGTTGAAGTCCTCCTGCTGCTCCTTGGCTCTCATAAGTCTTTCATTCTCAGCTTTATGGATTTGTACATCCTTCTGCAAATCGTTAATGGTCTCTACCATATTCATGTTTTCATTCCTTCATTCTCCATGTCCATTGGAGTTTGTTTCTTCAGTGCCCAAATGGAAATCCATTCCTTTGATCTCATCTTCCTGGATGTAAGTCCCCTGTGCATATTCCATTCCTCTGCACTCTATGATAATACTAATATGATCTAGTTGTTGTTAACTCTGCAAAATGTGCAGCCAACAAAACTTTGTCAGGTTAAGTGACTCAACAATTTCATGAAAAATATGAACCATTCTCGTTCAATAATATATCAAAATTCTTTATTCTGATATCCTGAAAAAATTGAATGCCCAGATCAATTTTCCGGGTAAATATTTATATTCTATTGTTCGAGACTTTTCCAACACCTGCTCCCATGCTCAATTCTGAGTTTTGAGTAGAAAGTTATGGTTATTTGAAAATTGCTCATTAATTTTTCTGTTCACACTTCAACTTGGTGCAACTTTGCAATGTAATTATGCATTTCTGCACCTACTCCATTGGAGTTTTCGTAGGATCTCAATTGGGTTTCTTTATATACATATTTTGGACATTTTTTCCAAGTTTCACCGCTTTCTAGGTTTTGGGCTGCTAGTTACAACCTGCTGAAGTTCTAGGCCAATTCGTGTTTTTGGTCTGGCATGCTACATGTACCTTTTTTTTCCATATTAAACATTTTTAACATGCCTAGAAATTTAATTCAACTCTAGGAATTTCTTCTATGGTTCAATATATTTCCATTGACTACTCCTGTGCCTCAATCTGATTTCGGAGAAGAACTTTATGGCTCTTCGAAGTTAGTTGGGTCTTAAAATTTACCCTCCACTATTTGTGCTATAACTTTCTCATAAAAACTCTGTTTGACGAATGGTTTACACCATTAGAAAAATCTCTCTTGGCTCTTTTATTTGAGCTACAGAGACCAAGTGTACCTTTGCGTACTGTTTTCTCATGGTTTTTGAGTAGCTAAAAATGTTGTTAAGGGCCTCAAAAGCACACTGCAAAAAGATAACGTTCAAATAGTATAAAATGTCACGGAAATTCATTGGTTTTCCGCTATTGTTCACACTTCAAAGGACTTAACGTGCACCAATTTCAACCTATACATCCATATTTAGCATGTGCAACAACACCACAAGGTAATTCATGCTCCACGCACCTATAACCACTGTGCATCACTTCTCTGTCGCGCCAATAACTGGCGCACACTAGTTTTGTGTCGCGCGTCAATATCCATCGCGCAAAATTTTGGCTCTTGCACTAATACCTGTTGCGCGCAATATTTTTGTGTCACGTGCTAATATTCCGCACCCATTTCATTCTACACACTGCACCATGCCAAAGTTTAGTATGCCCCCACCACGCACCAGTACTCCATGCACACCATTAATTAAACTGTCGCGCGACAACATATAACCACATTGTGCGCGCATCAAGAAAATTCCTCTGTTCTCTGCTAATACTGCGCACACCACACACACCATTATTATGTGTGTGCACACCACACACACCTTATTATGCGTATGAACATGACGCGCCAATATTACGCATGCATCACTCAATCCGTACCACGTAATGCTAAATTTAGCGCGTGCACCCACATGCCAATATTTTTCTGCGCGGCGCCAAATTTTAGCGCACGTACTCGCACGCCAATATTTTTCCGCGCAAGGTCCAATTTTAGCGCGCTTACCTCCACACCAATATTTTTCCGTGCAACACCCAATTTTAACATGCTTACCCACACACCAATATTTTTCCGCACAGCACCCAATTTTAGCACGCGTACCAACACGCCAATATTTTTCCGCACAGTGCCAAATTTTAGTGCGTGTACCAGTACACCAATATTTTTCCTCAGATCACAAACTTTTCACTGCGCATCATGCATTTTTAGTGCGCCCACCTGTGCACATTCATCTTTTATGCACATCAATTCCTCGTGAATTCCGCTGCAGAAATTGGGGCTTTTGCTTAACTTTTTTCCCTATTTTTACCATAGACATTCTGCAACTATGAAATTTATTCAATTTATCCTCTGCAACAACAAATCGTTGTGGGTTGACATTTCTAGAACAATTTTTTTTTTTTTTTTGTCTGCACCCAATTAATGAATTGAGAATTTTAATCAACTAATTTCGTTCCATCCGTCATGGCTTCACCGTAACTTCAAATTTGACCAATTCCAGGTCTGAATTTACTAGAACATATATTAAATCAAGAATATCTTACCACATGGCCAAATTTCTCAATTTTCCCATGAATTTAACAACAAGAATTGGGGTTTTTTCCAAATTCTGCGCAATTGCTGTTGCTTTTTACCATGGACGCTCTGTAACTTGATATTTGGCCACTTTGAAAACAATCCTCTGTAAAATTTCGCTTCATATCAACTTGCTCGACCCATCCAGGCTCAATGTTGAAAACTTAAGTTCTGATACCATGTTGTAACATCCCCGACCACCCATGTTGGGCCATGCTACTCCATAAAACGCTTTCATTCTCTGCTCAACATACTGTAACATACCCAACATCCAACTGAGTTATGCCACATCAATTTTTCGAACTGCATGCAATTAAAACATATACACACAAAATTCTTGTGAAAATTTATATATAAAACATAAACAGACAAATGCATTTTGTAAATGCATGGATTCATACTGAAATAACAGTAAACATATACATGAAACATATACAGACAATACCCATAAATATAAAAACAGTTATAAATCACACATAGGATAAACCCATAAAAATAAACATGTAAATAATAATGCAACATGTAATTTATCACACAATTGACACTTTTCTTGGTTAGAATATCACCAACTAC
>ML776934.1:1460540-1471892 GCA_009831015.1 Picea engelmannii | reverse complement strand
CCTGTTGGTCTCCCTCCGGTCCGCACACATCTTACCTATCAAAATTTTTGTTCTCCAGGCTTCCTCCACCGTCCTGTGGTAGAGAGTTGAACTGGGATGTGTGGCTCCAGGGTCCCTTATCCCCCCCGCTTCCTGAGTTAGTTTTGTCCAGGCTTTGCCCCTGCGAGCATTGTTGATTTCACTCTCCCATCTTTTGATGATCGTCTTCCCCTTTATGTCTACCTGCTTGAGGAAGGTACTCTTTGCTTCCCTGGCTGCCTCTTTGATTCTTGTCATCCTCTGGACGTTCTATGTAGGTTCAGTCCCCTGGGGGCCTCTCTTACTGCTGGTTTTCTTCATGCGTACCATCTTCGCTTGTAGGTGGTAGTTTTTACGATGGGTTCTTCCCCTGTTCTGCTTCACCTCTTTCTGGTATGTAAGGTGGCCCCTGTAATTGCTTTGCTTCGGTCTATGGTTCTTTCTATTATACCTTGTTTTATGGAGCCAACCCGACTGTGGTCTCGTCCTTGCAATCATGGCTTGCTCATCAAGGTCGTCCTTCTGGTCAGTATCCTCTGTTCCAGAGCGTGTGCACTTGATGACCGTCTGTAATCCTTGTGCCAATGCATTGTCCTACGCATTGTACGCCATTCATTTCCCCGTCCCATAATGGCACTTGGGTGAGGTGTTCCCAGACTTGGCCCTGGTGAACCCTTTCGTCCTTCGTCCTTCACCGCCTGCAGGTTATCTATTCTTCTTTTCCACGGGTAGCCTTTGTACTTCTTTCTACTGACAGGACCGTGGTGCCGTGGATTTTCCTGATGTGTGATCTATGTCTGCATTTGTAGCCTTGTTTGATTGGTGGGAAATCAGAGTCTGCCTGGAACCTATGTGCCCTTTAGTGCCTGCTGCACCTCCATTATTGTCGTAATCTTCCATACTACTACTGTTGTCCTAGTATTTTGCTGCAAGTTGGGTGCAATCTGCTTGGAATTGACCTTGCGAGATGTTGCTCCAGATTGTGTCCAGTTGTGTACCTTCGTTATCAACCCCCTCATTCGTTATTCTGTCCGCCAGTCCATTTGCTGACCTCCGAACACAACACAACTCCACAGTGATCCCTATCCACAAGTGATCCTGGATTTTTTGTAGTAGGTGGGCCAATCGCCAGTGCCTCTGGATTTTTCCCATTCTAGTATCATTTTGGATTTTTCTTACTATGTTGATAACCAACACGAAATCTCCTTCCACTATGGCGTTTGTCATCCCCTCCTGACTTAGAATCTTCAGGCTAGTCTCTAGGGCTCCGAATTCCGTGGCGTTGTTGGTTGAGTTGCCCAGACTTCCAGCATACAGTCGGATGATGTTTCCTTTATTGTCCCTGATTACTCCTCTCAAACATGTTCTCCCTGGGTTGCCTTTCGTCGCCCCGTTGAAATTCAACTTGAGGGAGTCTGAAGGTGGCGGTTTCTAGTTGCGCTCACCTACTTGGAGTTGTGGTGACCGTTTGCACTAATTGGGGTTGCGTCCACCATTTAGGTGGAATGTCTCTAGAACTCAGGAATCCTGATCAGTGGGTTGCGCTCTACCTACCTGGAAGTTGTGGCTCTGCACCGTCTTTCGTGTCGTGGAGATTATTTTTTCCTTGATCTTCCCTTCGGGCTAGCTTTGGTTTATGAAAATGCATCGGTTCCTTTCCTTCCATATCGACCATATGATCATTCATGGGGTGAGGATCCAATAGAGGTTCACCTCTTCTTGTTTGTTGTAGTTCTCTTTCCAGAGATTGATGGTTGCGACAATGTTACCTCATATCCTATCGAACTGGCGGAAGATACTTGTTTCCCAGTCCCAAAGTTCTGCAGTGTAGGTGCATTCGTCGAGGAGGTGGTTTGTTGTTTCTTCCTGGGCTTGACAAAGATGACATCTTGATGGACCTATGAATCCCCTTTTCCTTAGGTTATCCCAAGTTAGAATGCGGTTGTGTAGTATTAGCCATTGGAAAATTTTTATTTTTGGCCATTGGGGGTTGTTCCAAAGCTTATCCCAGTGTTGTGATACAATGTTGGACTTATTTCAAGTTGAATTCCCCTCCGAAATTTTGTCCCCACCTCAACTGGTCCTCTCCTTCCGTGACTATTATTTTCCGTCTTCCCAGTTCCTCCTCCACCTCTTTTACTGTTGTTGCGGGCGTATCGTTGTTCTGTGGAATAATCTTGTCCCAGATTCTCCATTTGTTGCGGTCCGTTTCCTGTTTCCAGTATTGGTAAACGTTGATTTTACCTTGCGTGATTAGCTCCTGTTGGAGTATCCCTTTGTCTAGGTTCTCCATCCTTGGTTCTTGTTGCCAAGCGTCCTCCCAAAATCTGGTTGTTCTACCATTCCTGATTTCCCAGAAGTTGTGTGTCTGAATCCAAGCTTTGTTGCGCCAGGCTAGGTTCCATATGACTGACCCTTCCCTGGTTCCTCCAAAGCGGATTCTGTCCTGATCGCGAATGTCCGGAGCATACTTTTCCTTCCATAGGTTTACCCAAGGTGTAGTATTTTCTTTGACCCAGCGCCACTAGAGTTTCACCCCATATGCGTTATTGGTCATTTGTGGGTCTTGTAGCCCCAGGCCTCCTTTGCTTTTTGGCCTGCAGACTTTCTCCCAAGCCACCAGGGCCCATTTTTTCTTTGTTTCCGCGCCTTGTCACAGGAAGTCCCTCTGGATGGCTCTTATTTTCTGTAGGATCCCTTGTGGAGTGGGGAAGACAGACATCATAAAGGTTGGGATTGCTTGTAAAACAAAGTTGGTTAGGATCAGTCTACCTGCTAGATTGAGGGATCTATACGTCCAATTTTTTACCCGCTCCTGTAACCTATTTATTACTCCTTCTGAAGTTGACATTTTGTACACTTTGTTTGTCAATGGAACCCCCAAGTACTTGGCTGGGAGTGTTTTTCGTTCAAAGCCTAGAATTTTGGTCAAATTCCTTTGGATAGCTGGATTGGTATTGAAGAAGAATATCATCGACTTGGAGTGGTTGATCTTAGCACCTGAGGCTTCCCTAAAATATTATAGGATTTGTTTGTAGGCTTTGGCTTCCTTGACCATGGGTATGCCGTGGAGTAAGGTATCATCCACAAAATGTTGGTGTGTTGAAGTAGGGCAGTTTTCGAAGGGTTTGAGCCCTGTTATTTCCCTAGTTGCAGTTGCGTTCTTTTTGCTCCGGCTAAGGCCTTCCATATCCAGCTAATCCAATGTTGGCTGAAACCAAAGGCTTCCAAAGTCTTGACCATATAGTGCCAACTAATTTTATCATAAGCTTTTGCTAGGTCCAGTTGTATTATCATCCCCCCCCTCTTCTGAAGCTTCAAGGTGTGAATGATCTCGTGGGCCTGGATGATGTTGTCCATTATTTGTATTCCTTCCACAAATCTTTTATGTTCTTGCGAGATCATTGAAGGTAGGAAGGGTTTCAGTCTATTTGCTATGACTTTGGAGATTATCTTGTAAACCACATTGCATAGCGCTATAGGTCTGGACCGATCAGGGGTTTTGGCTTCATTTTCTTTGGGTATTAGTGTGATCATTGTGGCATTTAGTGCTTTAAGGATGGAGGTAGACCTTCTAGAGTCTTCTACTACCTTGTAAACGTCATGTTTGACGGTTTCCCAGCAGGCTTTGAAGAACTCCATTATGAAGCCATCTGGACCTGGTTCTTTCCCATTGGGAATTTCCTGGAGAGCCTGGTTAACTTCTTCCATGGTAATAGGTTTGTTTAGGGAGATGTTTTGTTCCTCTGTGACAAGGCGTGGATATGCTGGGTTATCCTTTGAATGGCCTCTGATCTGTCTTGGTGAGGTTCTTGGGCTATCCTGTGGAAGTGTTTGACCAGAGCGGTTTCAATCTCCTGATGTGACTCGCGCTCGATTCCATCTTGGTCCTTGATCTTCAGGATTTTGTTGTGGGCTCTTTTGTCCATGGTTGTTCTATGGAAAAACTTAGTGTTCCGCTCTCCCTCCTTTATCCATCGGATGCAGGAATTTTGACGCTAAAGTGTTTCTTCCTACTGGCATCGCGCCTCCCAATATTGGGTCATTTGGATCTCTTCCTTTTTTCGGTCCTTAGTATGGCCTTCCCGCATGCAGGTTTCTTGGAGTTTTTTCATTTTTTATTCTATGTTGTTTTTCTCTTTGTTTATATTCCCGAAGGTATCCCTGTTCCACTCTTTGAGCTTGTTTTTGATGTACTTAAATTTCTTATGAAGTTTGAACATCCTTGTCCCTTTCTTCAGTTTCTCCTCCCGCCACCACTGTTTGATTCTTTCCTTGAAAGTCAGGTGATCAATCCAGAATTTCTTGAATCTAAAGGTTATGTTCTTTGGTGTTGTTTGGAAGCATGCTTCCGGTTGCACTAGCTAGTGATCAGAATCACCCCAGGGAAGGATGTTGCAATCTAAGGTTAGCCCCTGCATAATGATTGACTCCAATATAAGGAATATGTCGAGTCTTGTAGCTACCTAAAACTGGTTCAACCGTTTATTGTTCCAGGTGAACTGGCCATTCTTAGTTTTGAGATCTACCAGCTCTGCTCTGTCGATGAGCTTTGAAAACTCCTCTGCATCCCGATCCAATCTTCTTGTACCACATTTCTTCTCTGCAAGTGAGGTGATGATGTTGAATTCCCCTGCCAGGATCAAGTGGAGGTTGGTGGATCATGCTTTTATATCTTCTAGGTCTCAGATCATTCCTCTCTTTTCCTCTGGCCCTTGGGGCCCATACACATTAGTGCACAGAATCTCCTCTGTGTTTCCAATGATTTTCATGTGTACCGTTAGGGTGAACCTGGTTGCTTCGGCTGCTATTAGATTTAGAATTTGTGGGTTCCACAAAGTGAGAATTCCACCTGACCTTTGGTGGTCTTCGATGGCTACCATCTTGTACTTGTGCCAGTGTTGTTTACTGATTGCCTCAATTATGTTTTTAGTGCATTTCGTCTCTTGAATGAAACAGAGATTCAGTTGTTCCTACTTTAGTTTATTCCTAAGGATTCTTTTCTTTCTTGGGCTATGTAGGCCTCTTATATTAGTTATGACCTTCATTTAAACATGTGGGGGGGAGTGGGGAAATAGTTTCTTGATCTTACCCAAATTTATCAGTAGCGCTCCCAACTCCTATAGGGATACGTTGGTTGATTTCCTACCTTTTTTCCTCCTCGTCTGCTTGGGTGATAGTTGTGGTTGCCCCTCACCGGCTTGGACTCCTAGGTGTCCTATCTCCCCGTGTGTGCGTTTTTTTCCTCTGGATTTGGCTTCTTGCCATTGGAGAAACAGGTACTGGATGCGATCAAGTTGCTCTGTTGGTACGTTTTCGACTCCCTGCCTTTTCCATTGTTTCAATATGTTCGGAAGGTCTATCCCTTCCCTTTCCACCAAGTCCCTGAGATCAGGGTCTTCTGTGCCTACTTCGCTCGGGGTCATCTCTGCATCTCCCTCTGCATATTGCATGGCGGTGTTGTCATATTTTGTTTCTCCGTCTATCGGGGTTACACAACTCCCCTGTGCCGTCGTGTTTCTTGGCCGATCGGTAGGCTCTTTTGTTGCTTGGTCTCTGACCTCTTGAAATTTTTCCAAGTCACTTTCGTCTTCTGTCCCTTTGTTGGTTTGGTCCCTTCCTTCCATTTTATTCCAGGTCTCCTGGTTATTTCCTGCTGAGGTTTTATTTTTCTTTTTATTTTCTCTCTTCCTGGGGTTCAGTGTTATAAACCCTTCCTCATCCTGTTGTGTTTTGGGGTTTGTCGCTTCCTTCTTTTTATTAAGAGGGAATTCTTTGATCAAGTGGCCATGTTCATGGCATCTTCTGCATCTAAAGGGGATCTGTTCGTAATCTATGTTTTGGATCCATTCCTCATCCCTGGATTCTAGACTTTTGGCTTCTGGGAGTGCTCCAGAAACATTCATCTCTATGCAGATTATTGCGTATGATGTGTATCTTCCTTTTAGGGTGGCTTCTGAGGTCTTCACATATTTTCTCATTTTGTTTCCTATTGCTTCAAAGGTGGAGGGCAACCAGTAGTCTATGGGTAAGGAATAAAACCTCAGCCAAACCTGTACCTTTTTGAACGTTTCTTTTTCCGAAAAGAAATTTTCTTTCCAAGGTTGTTGTACAATCTAGCTGAGGCATGGAAGTATTGACCTCCCTCGAAGACTCTATCCCTATCCTCCAGGTTCATGAAGATTGCTGTGAAGAAACCCTTTGAGCCGATGTGGAGCTCCACTTCTCCATTTGGAATCCAGTGATATTTGATCCAGTTGCGCAGAGTTCTTTCCGTGAGCCATAACCCCATGAATTTGCATATGAGTGCATGCGTCTTTATCTGGTCCCTGTAGAATTGTGTTTGTGGGTCCTCCAGTATTACCTTGGGTATCATTACTGTTTTGGGCTTGCATGGGTTGCGCCCTTCTGTTCCATTGGCCTTCGCAGTCTCTTGCGTCTCATTCTGAGTTTCCTTAGCGTCTTCACCCGTGGTCTCATTTTTGTCCTAGCTTCTTTCTTGACGCTTCCCTGGGTTTGATCCCGAGGTTCCTGTCGTTGGTGTCTTGAAAATTACGCCTCTTGGACCTTTCCCTCTATCCACCCCTACTTGTTTGTATGAGGGGGTCCCCTTACCCCCCTTTGGTGCTCATGCTTCTCGCTGTTGTGGTCGCGACTGTCAAACCCTAATTCGTCGCGATTGTCAAACCCTAACCTCAATTAAATTCTTTAGCAAATGTTTCTTTGATTCATGATCCATGGAGGAAACTACTAATTGAAAAAGAAAAGGAATGGAGAATTAAGAGTTGAATGATCTAGCTTCAAGATACAACTTAAATAGTTATTAATAAACAAAGTTATATTAATATAAATATTATACTACAATGTTACAATATTTATATAATAATTATAATAAAAAATTATTTTTTTAATTACCATATTATTATGATAAAATAACAATAAAAACAATATATTGAAATATTATACTATGATGTTACAACATTTATATAATAATTATATTAAAAATTTATTTATTTTATTACCATATTATATTATAATACAATAACAATAAAAACAATATATCAATATAGTTTATTATGTTTGAATAAGAATATAAATATAATATATTAAAATTTATAATTTGGTTGCATATGACTATTTATAATATAACAAAGATAATTTTTAAATAATGAAATAATCTTGACATAAATATTTTACTGTATAGGTTGATTGTTGATTATATTTCAGTATAATTGAATTTGGTTGATTATGGATGACTTTAGTTACTCATGGTTGATCATAGTTGATCATGTTTATTCATGGTTGGTTGTGATTGACCATGATTGAATATAGTTGGACTGGGACATGCTTGAACACGGTTAACCATGGTTGACTATAGTTGGACACGTTTGAACATGGTTAATCATGTTTGATAATGATTAACCATGGCTTACTATGGTTGACAATGTTTAACAATGGTTGACTATTTTTTACCACGGTGTACTATGGTTGGACATTGTTGATCATGGTTGATCATGGTAAACCATGGTTGACTATGGTTGGCCATTGCTAATCATGGTTGACCATGGTTGACCATGGTTAACCATGGTTGACCATGTTTTACGATAGTTTATTATGGTTGACCATGTTTAACTATGGTGGATGATGGTTGGTTATGTTTGACCATACTTAATCATGGTTGACTATGGTTGAATATGTTTGAGCATGTTTGACAATGACTGATTATGGTTCACTGTATTTTAGTATGGTTAAGAATAGTTTGACCATAGTTGATTGTGTTTGACCATCGTTAATTATGGTTGACCATGTTTGACTATGGTTGACTACACTTGAAGAATGGTGATTATCTCTGACTATATGATTAACTATGTTTCACTAGAATTGACAATGGTTCATTATCATTGACTTTGGTAAAACATTTTTTAATTACAAAGAAAACATATATTAAGGGAAAGCTTTTCCCAAAACCTGTTTTCTCTAAAAACAGGTGATCCAAACCACCATTAATTAATTTATTATTTTTTAATCAACTAATCAACTAGTGGATAACCCATGTGGTTTAGCAAGCTGCCAACTTATTCCAATAGCCACTGCGCTCTTTCTTCATTGCAGGTTGTCTCCTTCTTTAATGGGTCAATGTCGTCTTACAAGCGTACCTGTCATACCATATCATGGGGTCCTCCTCCTCATGATCGTTACTCCACAATCACTCCCACTAATTCATTTACTGCTTCTGCGTGAATTAATTTCAAAATCTACAATTTATTATTTCCGTCGAGCAACCACTATTCCCCCAAAATTTGCCCAACAATTTAATTAAGGTTCTCATTGGTCCAACACATATTTCAGCATTTGTGATGCTTTCCTCTCATAATATGTATACTAAGAGTATCTGGTGATAGTTGTAATACCCACCCCCCTTATAGTCCGATTCGAAACTTGATGAATGAGCATTTGCACTTCTACCATTTATGACCATTTATTGTTTGATTATTTCTCATTTTCTTATTCTTCACATCATTCTGTCATTTTCCAAGTGTAGTTATGACAATCTATGTATTCTTTAAAATTGTATTAAATCACTATATCGTCTATCTCTTCTGGTCTAAGTATGTGTTGAACCAGTGAGAACTAGAGCTAAATTGGTCGACGAATTTTGGGAGAACAATGGTTGTTGGATGGAAAAAATAAATTGTAGATCATGAAATTAATTCCTGTAGTAAACGAATTAATGGGAACGACTGTGGAGCATCGACGGGAGGAGAAGGATCCCATGATATGTTAGGGAGGTACATGTACCCCTGCAGGAAGGCATTGACCCATTAATAAAGGAGATGACTTGCAATGAAGAAAGAGTGACACAACTATTGGAATAAGTCAGTAGCTTGTTAACCTCACAGTTAAAAATACTCTCTCATTTTCTTCTCTTTATACATTTATGACTTGCAATGAAGAAAGAGTGACACAACTATTGGAATAAGTCAGTAGCTTGTTAACCTCACAATTAAAAATACTCTCTCATTTTCTTCTCTTTATAAATTTCTTTAAATCCATTGTTTACATCAATTTAATCTTATTTTATTCTAAAGAAACATACATGTTTACCATGAAGTAATATAGGCCTCCAATTCTCTTTTTGAAAAAACACCAATATAATCATATAAGACCAATTTTCACCCATGTTTCCATAAGATATTAGTGTAATAGTTTTTATCTTATTGTAATAGTTTTTATCTTTTTAATGTGAGAATGGATCAATATGTTGGAATTAGGTTTTAAAATAAAGTTTTATAAAATGTACCGAAAAAATCCATCCAAGCATCGTAACATTTTTAAATTCTGAAAACAAACTTAATGCAATTGTCTGTATTTTAATTGGTTTCCCACAGCAAAATGCTTATATGAATGTATTTTAACGGAGACAATTTTCCCATCCCAAAATGCTTATATGAGTTTTATTACGAGGAATAATTTTATGATAAAAATTTATTTTTATCTTTATTAAAAAAATGAGTTTGTATTGTAATGTTAATATAAATGAGATGCATTTGTTAAAAATATTATTTAAAAGAACTTTGTGTTCAAATATATTGAAAAGGATAAAATTAAGAAAATGTGATTTGTAAATTTATAAATATTAGATTATAAATCTCTACTAAAAGAACATTTATAAGTATCAAAATATAAATAATAAAATGTAATATTAAAAGTTATTTATATAGAATTAGAATAGATCCATTTTAATTTCATATCTATCAAATATAAAAAGAGATTGAAAATTAATAATATTAAAAGTTATTTATATAGAATTAGAATAAGAATAAATTTATTTTAATTTCATATCTATCAAGTATAGAAAAATGTGAAAGTGTAAATCTTTTTCAAAGTATGTTTTTTAACAAACATTTAGTTTTATTTGATCCTTTTAACTCTTGATAGTTTCAAAGTTAAATGGTTGCCAACTCTTTCTATCTATATAAATAATTTGATGGTATAATAGTGTAAATAATTTTGGAAATTTTAACAATTCTTACTATTTGAAATTGGATGTTAATTCACATTAACCTAGTATATCCCTATCATGAAAGCTTCCTTGGTCTTACATTGTCTTAATGTATTGATCAATAATGGGTGTTTTTTTTTCTTTTTCATATTGGAAATGTATCCATCTATATTATTGCATATATAATTTGAGTTTTTTTCGAACCCCTCACTTTCACTTAGTCAAATTCCATCTTAGTCAAACACATACCAAATTTCTCCATTACAACTTTATGTGCAATAATATTACATTTTTTTTTTAACAGAGACAATCGGGGATTTATATATTAAAAAAGAGCAATAATTCTCCACAAAATACATATGACAGAGTAAAGAAACCTCTGTTGATTTCCTGAGAGACCAACTGTCTGTGGAATTCTAAAGAGACTACTGCAACTAGTCCAAAAGAGCTATTGTTTTTCCAGGTAAAAATGGCTACAAACTTTTTCAAAATTAACAAAATTTTACATTTCATTGAAAACCTGGCTAGTGATTTTGAGAAGGCTCTGGTGCTTCCTGTTGTTCTGCTTGTTGCACCGCTGAATTTGCCTCTGAGTGGTGAATGTTTGCAACATGGATCAAACAGGTTGGGGCTAGTCCTTGCGCTGGAGGGCCTGACGGATGATCATTGTTGACCCATCAGGAAAGGTGGACGAGAGCCTTGACTCACCTGAGCCAATAGAGTTCTCTGGCTGTTGCGGGTGGATTGGAGGATTTGCCAATTGTTGAGCAACTTCCCCAATTTGCCTAGCGTCCTATTAATTCCCCTGAGAGAAATTGCCAACTCCTGATTATGCCGCAATTATTTCCGGTGTAGCTGAGCTTGTAGGTTCGCCATTTCCTCTCGTAGTCCCTGATTTTCTCGTTGGAATTCGCGGTGTCGAGAGTATGTGCGTTCCTCAGGTCATCTAACATCCATGCAGAATGAACGAAATTGCTCCCGGAGTTCCTCCGAAACACAAGTTGGACAAGAGTAGGGGGCTCTTGATCTTCTCAACATATCGATGCTGAGCCTCAGGAACAAACTAATCAGATAGGTGCTGAAGAATCAATGAATGCAATCAAAAAAAGAAGGGAGAGAAAACCAACCAAATTGCGAGTAGAGCGTCCTGAAGTTCAATGTGATGGTGCTGAAAAATAGATGGAGGAGCCATGATTGCAGCAACATCGTACCCTTGATGGAACAGGGTACCAAAGCCACCCACCAGCTGAGTTGAGTTCACGCAGGGTTGAGAGCTGGAGCTGACGCCATGAGCATACATATGAGCCTCAAATGAAACGAGTGAAGCTCTG
>ML776934.1:1435797-1451080 GCA_009831015.1 Picea engelmannii | reverse complement strand
TCCAAATTGCAAGCTAAGTTTCAAGAAAATTTGAAAAAGTTTTAAAGAAATTTAGTATTTCAAAATTGAGTTTTTCCAATGGTGAATTCTTTTTGAAAAATGGAGTTCTATTAAAATGGAAGAGGCAAAGTCCAAATTGCAAGCCAAGTATTTTACCATTCTCAAGAAGGTTTGAAAAAGTTTTAAGAAAATTTAGCATTTCAAAATTGAGTTTCCTCATGGTGAACTCGATGTGAAGAATGAAGTTCTACTAAAATGGAAGCAAAGTTTTTGGAGTTCTTTTGAAAAGTATTGCAATTTTTTTTGGAACTCATGTTTCAAGTAGATGTGAAACTAATTGAATCAAAAGGCATTAGATTTACAATTTAATATGATAGAAATGTTGTCATGTATGTGGGTAAAGTTTATGTCATCATATCTTAGTATTTTTACATATCTATATTTGCATAAGTTTTGAGTTTTTACAAAGTTAAGTAAGATTAGATTATACTATATTTATCTTAAATGATCAAAATATTTACAAGTCAATTTTTTTTTTCTTTAAACCTTAAATAAATTTAAAGTTAATATAATTCTTGTTTAACTCATCTAAATTTGTTGTACTATATTTAAACATGTCTACTTAAACAACACAATAGCCTTCTCGCTTCTCAAATGTTTAGACCCAACATGATAATGCCCATAATAAACATATTATTATTTTTTATTAATTTTATAATGCTTTATCATTTAAGTTGATTAAATTAATTGTTATTTTAATTTTGAAAATGTTGTTTATAATGATTTATGCTCTTCAAATAATTATGTTTAGACCCAACATGATAATGCCCATAATAAACATATTATTATTTTTTATTAATTTTATAATGCTTTATCATTTAAGTTGATTAAATTAATTTAAGTTGATTAAATTAATTGTTATTTTAATTTTGAAAATGTTGTTTATAGTGATTTATGCTCTTCAAATAATTTATAATTTGCATTTGATGTTACTAGTGTCAAAATTTGGTATTACCCTTGTATGTAAATTACAAAATTCAAAATAATGAAATATTTTTATTTTCTTCTCATATAAATTTATAAAATGTATTTATAATTAATAATATTGGATAAGAAATGTTGAAAATATGAGAAAATTTGATATTTGGATAACATCGGGAAGACATTCTCTTAGAATAATAATTAATAATATAATTATTGATTATTAAATATCATATATAATAAGTAAATGATAATAATAATAGTTATTAATTATTCAATGGACTCATCCTTTCATGGATGGTCACCATATGTTCCTTATATATGGAACACTCATCATTGTAATAATATATCGATCATATCTCATATGAAGAAAAACCAACATGGTATCAGATCACGAATAAAAAAAAAAATCAACTTGCAGAAGGAAATATGTGACTGATTTTTTTTAAGACACTACTAAGATGGACTCTTGACGACGGATCCGTTGCAACAACAAAGCAATCGGTTTTACTACTTCACCTATGTCGTGATACCTCCAGGCTGGGTTCCTTGACGAATCTCACGGAGTTAAACTTCTTCTCCAATAGATTAGCCAATACTTTACTGACGAACATGGGCATAAATTTGGAACTTCAAGCGCTAGATATTTCAGACAACCAACTATCAGGAAGCCTTCCTTTGGATCTTTGCAAGAACAAAAAGCTCAAATTTCTCATTATTTTCAACAACGAGTTCACTGGTAAATTACCTGAAACTTCGGGAATCTGCACGAGTTTAAAGAGTGTTAGACTAGGAGGTAATAAATTTAAAGGCTCGGTTTCCAGTTCGTTCTAGGGACTTCCTCATGTCTCATCATTGGAGCTCAAGAACAATAATTTTGAAGGACTCATTTCTCCCGATATCGCCAATGCCAAAAATCTCTCGCAACTTGTCATTAACGACAATAAATTTATGGGTAGAGTGCCCACAAAAATTGGCAAGTTGCAGAACCTCCACGAGATAATCGCCTGCAATAATTTACTCTCAGGTGCTTTTCCTTCGAGCTTGGGCGAGCTGCGACAGCTAGAAAAGCTGGATCTTAGCAATAACCAATTAAGTGGAGAGCTTCTTGCTGAAATCGGTTCGTGCAAGCAGCTTGGAGAGATATATCTTTCAAAAAAAAAAAAACCAGTTCTCCGGTTCAATACCTGCAAATCTCGGTACTTTTCTAGTGCTTAATTATTTAGACCTCTCAAACAATCTTCTCACTGGATCGATTCCTTCCGAGCTCGGGAATCTGAAGTTGAATATCTTTAATATCTAGGACAACCGTTTTTCCGGTGCAATTCCTTTTGCGTTTGCGAGTCCAGCGTATGAAAAGTGTTTTTTGGGAAATCTTGAGTTGTGTAGCACAAAGTCTTGTTTTGAAGAGCGCAGTGAAAAAGCTAAACGTTGTAAATGGTGGTGGTTGCTTCGTTGCTTGGTTGCATTGTCTCTCATTATTTTCATCCTTGGACTCACATGGTTTTATAGAAGGCACATAAGCCTTGCAAATGAAGAGAGGAAAAGGTCCATGGACAAATCTTCGTGGATGTTGACTTCATTTCACAAGCTGGGGTTCAGTGAATATGAGATTCTGGATTGTTTGGATGAAGATAATGTCATTGGAAGTGGTAGAGACGATAAGGTTTACAAGGCCACGATGAGCAATGGTTAATTAATGGCCATCAAGAGGCTTTGGAGCAATGCTAAAAGCGATGCTTCCAAGGACAATGGTTTTACTACAGAGGTAGAATATATCGTAGCCAATTACGCAAGTCTTGGAAGCAATGAGGCTTCAAAGGATTCTCGTAGGATTTCATCCGAGACATGGTGCAGATGAAGCAACCAAGCTTCAACACACAAATGAGCAATATGGTGTAGACTTCATCCTAACGTGCCTCAGATGGTCAGATGAATGAACCAAGACATTGGTTTCACAAGGAAACCTTGATATGTCTTGTGAGACATTGAGTCCATGAGGGAACCTTGATATGTATTAGACATTGGTTTCATGAGGAAACCTTTATATGTCAAATAAGGTCCAAGATGACATTCTCTTTTAGAGGGAGATAGTTGAGCCAATTGATCACATTGATCCTGTAGCTCCAGTTAATATTTCCATAAATATTGCAGTAGGTCGGAAGATACTTGCATGGGCTCGCCAGATTTTGTAGGAGGCAGAAGGACATGCATCTCCTCATGGTACCTTCTGAGAGAGAAAGAGACCTCAGAGATATCCATGCTATGCTGCAGCTATGAGCCATATCATTGATTCCGAGCCTTCTTGTTATGAGGAGGCATCTAGTCAGCCAGTATGGAGAGATGCCATGATGGAGGAGTATCAATCCATCATGAAGAATGATGTGTGGGATGTTGTTTCGAGACCTGAGGGGAAGTTTGCAATGACTTCCAAATGGATCTACAAGATCAAACACATAGTTGACGGGAGCATCGAGAGGCACAAAATGAGATTTGTTGCTAGAGGATTCTCTCAGGTGGAGGGAATAGATTATGAAGAGACATTTGCTCCTGTTGCTCGATACACTTCTATCCGGATGATTATTTCCCCTGCAACATCCATGGGTTGGAGAGTACATCAGATGGATGTAACGACAACCTTTCTCAATGGATATATTGAGGAAGAAGTATACATCGAGCAACCATATGGTTTCATGATACATGTGACGGTGTCTCATGTATGCAGGTTGAAGAAGGTCTTGTATGGACTTAAGCAACCACCTTGAGCTTGGTATGAGAGGATTGATGGACACCTGATGATTTTTGGGCTTCAACAAAAGTGTTATCGATCCTAGCCTGTACTACAATACTGTTAATGGTGAGTCCCTGATTTTGGTCCTCTACGTTGATGATTTATTCCTCGCCGATACATAGAGCCTTATTGTTGAATGCAAGTATGCGTTGGCCTCTAAGTTTGAGATGAAGGACCTTGGTATGATGCACTACTTCTTGGTACTAGAGGTGTGGCAAAGAAATGATGAGATCTTCCTAAGTCAGGGGAAGTACACAGTTGAGATATTGAAGAAGTTTGGGATGTTGAACTTGAAGCCCATGGCTACACCAATGGTGACAAATCCGAAGAAACTAAGTGTGTCTTCTTTCGATTCCGACAAAATCAATCCGACCCTGTACAAACAACTGATTGGATCATTGGTGTATCTGATTAACACCAGACCAGATATTTGCTACGCAGTGAGTGCACTTAGCCAGTTTATGAGTCAGCCGAGATAGACACATTGGATTGTTGCAAAGCATGTGTTGAGATACATGCGAGGCAAATTGGACATGGTCTAAGATATACTTCCAGTATTGATATGATATGGTAGGAATATATTGACTCTGATTGGCCAGGGAGCGTAGTGGACAGAAAAATCACCTTCGGGTGTTGCTTCACTTTGGGATCTTTGATGGTTTCCCAATGTAGCAGGAAATGGACTTTTCTGGCTTTGAGAACAATAGAAGTAGAGTACATTGCATTAAGTATGTTAGTCCATGAAGCAGTGTGGCTTCACAAGCTCCTTACAGATTTATCTGAACATGTGTTGGATTCCACCATTAGTCATTATGGTAACCAAAGTTGTGTGAAGATCTCAGATAATCCAGTGTTTTATGAAAAATTGAACCACATTGAGATCAAGTACCATTACATCTGAGACATGGTGCAGAGGAAGGAAGTACTGGTGTTGTACCTTCCTACAGATGAGCAGGTTGCTGATATTCTTACCAAATTAGGACGAAGTTCAAGTACTTCTGTGACAAACTTGGCGTGGCAGAGAATGCCTCCCTCGCTGAGAGGGAGTGTTGATGTTTGCAGCTTCTTGAGACATTCTCCAGATCATACTCCTCTATGACTGAGTTGAGTGGATTTGTGATGACACTTATCCGAGAATGGATAAGTGCATTTGGGCTTATAGCCCAACGTCCCATGTGGAGAGCACATGAGGACATGTCAAGGGAGTTGACCGTTGACATCACACACTATGGGAGTTGACCTTAGCGTTTCTAGAGGGTGTAGCCTCTATAAGTCCACATGGGAGTGCCATGTGTGACAAACTTTCTCTAGATCATATTCCTCTGTGATTGAGTTGAGTTGATTTGTGAGGACACTTATTTGAGAAGGGATAAGTGTGTTTGGGTTTATAGCCCAACGTCCCATGTGGAGAGCACATGGGGACATGTCAAGGGAGTTGACCCTTGACATCACACACTATGGGAGTTTACCCTAGTGTTTACAAAGGGTGTAGCCTCTAGAAGTCCACATAGGAGTGCCATGTGTGACAAACTTTCTCCAGATCGTACTCCTTTGTGATTGAGTTGAATTGATTTGTGAGGACACTTGTTTGAGAAGGGATATGTGGGACACTTATTCGAGAAGGGATTAGTGCATTTGGGATTATAGCCCAACGTCCCATGTGGAGGGAACACGAGGACATGTCAAGGGAGTTGACCCTTAACATCACACACTATGGGGACTTGAACCTAAGTGTTCCTAGAGGGAGTATCCTCTAGAAGTCCACATGGGAGTGTCATGTGTGACAAACCTTTTGCTACTATGGTGGTTGTGTACCACTAGCGGAGATTGTGTGTCTCTAGACACTAGTTGTGTACTACTATGGAAAGATACCTCTCTAGATAAGAGGGAGTATTAATGTTTCAACATCTTGCATACCTTCTCCTAGATTGGGTTGCAAACCAAGGGAGATAGGATACCTTTATCATAAAGGTGCACTTGTGGTAAATGTGCCCAGACATAGTCCTTCCTTGATCATGACTAGGAATAATATGGACTCGAGGTGCTTGAAGTTCTTTCCACGTGTTAGCATCAGGCCGCCATTCACTCACATGTGTGTACTTGTGGTGAAATATCTTGGTGTGGTCTTTGTCCTAGTCATGGTGATTTGACAAGGAGTAATAAAGACTCAAGATGTTATATGCTATTACATGCGGACCCAAAGTGAGCCTAATCTTAGAGAGAGTTAATTGGCTCAGAGGGAGAGCCACATAAGGAGTTTCTCATCGGTTCAGGTGGGAGAGAGATGTCTCCCAAGACTGACAGACAAGTGTCATGAGTCTAGGGCGAAGTTTGTATACTTCAAAGACAAGCTTGACATGTTGCAGAATGTCTCCCTTGTTGAGAGGGAGTGTTAATGTTTGGACAACATCGAGAAGACATTCTCTTAGAATAATAATTAATAATATAATTATTGATTATTAAATATCATATATAAAAAGTAAATGATAATAATAAATAGTTATTGATTATTCAAAGGACACATCCTTTCATGGATGGTCACCATATATTCCTTATATATGGAACACTCATCATTGTAATAATATATCGATCATATCTCATATGAAGAAAAACCTCATATGAAGAAAAACCAACGTATCATACTATATTTAAACATGTCTACTTAAACAATACAATAACCTTATCTAGCTTCTCAAATGTTTAGACCCAACATGATAATGCCCATAATAAACATATTATTAGTTTTTATTAATTTTATAATGCTTTATCATTTAAGTTGATTAAATTAATTGTTATTTTAATTTTGGAAATGTTGTCTATAGTGGTTTATGTTCTTAAAATAATTTATAATTTGCTTTTGATTAGTATTACCCTTATATGTAAATTATAAAATTCAAAATAATGAAATATTTTTATTTTCTTTTCATATAAATTTATATAATGTATTTATGATTGATAATATTGGATAAGAAATGTTGAAAATAATTCAAAATAATGAAATATTTTTATTTTCTTCTCATATAAATTTATAAAATGTATTTATAATTGATAATATTGGATAAGAAATGTTGAAAATATGAGAAAAATAGATATTTATGTAAATGTTCCTAAATGTTAGGTTGAGAGATACATAATGATCGAATTTGTCAAACATTTTTGTCTTCCTCTCCACTTTAATATTTAGACTTCTCCTTTTTCACTTAATATTTTTGAAATAAATAAATAAATTTGATAATAAATATCTAAATATATAACAAAAACAAAATATTTTTGAAATAAATAAATAAATTTGATAATAAATATCTAAATATATATAACAAAAACAAAAGAAAAACTAAACATACAACATGTAACAATATACACCATTATTTAAGTGGCATTGGGTTAGTTTTATATTATAAAAATATAAATACTATACTTAAATATTTATTAATTTTTTTATAAAACATAATCTGTTTTACAGGAAATAATGACAAGTTTCAATTGACTGTTTAACCCATAAAATTTACCGATTAAATATTTTAATTTAAATTAATTGTAATGATCTCTTCTTCAAAATTACTTAAAAAAATATTAAAATTAAATAAAAAAATAAATAGTGACAGTCACAGATCCAATCACATCACTATATGCTAGTGGATCACATACCCATAAGCTTAATTATTTTTTTTATAATTGAATTCATTTAAAGTTTTTAATAATCTTCTAAAACGCGCTGATTTAAAATCTAGGGATATCTTTTTTAATCTCGTGTCCACGTCCCTGAATTTAGAATTATTTTCCGTCATGTTTAGTTTCGATCCATAATGAAGGACTATGGGATTATCTATTTATGACTTTCACAAACTTATGGTTTAGTATACTCATTTTCAAGCGTTTGCGGAGGAAAAAAATGACATCTCATCATGCCGAATTATGGGAGTTTATTTTATTTTTACATAAAGAGTATGGAGAGAGTTTATTTTATTTTTACATAAAAGAGTATGGAGATTTAATTGAATAGTTGATCGGGCATAATATTTATTAAGGTTTTGTAAATGGGGTAGAAAGTTAAATGGGTTTGACTATGGAGAAAAACTCCATAGCTAAGAGTGTTTGAAGGTTTTGTAAATGGGGTAAAAAGTTAAATGTGCTTGACTATGGAGAAAAACTCTATAGCTAAGAGTGTTTGAAGGTTTTGTAAATGGGGTAAAAAGTTAAATGTGCTTGACTATGGAGAAAAACTTCATAGCTTAGAGTGTTTAAACCACAGGAGTTTTGGGATGGATTACTTTCTCGGGAAGTCCTAGTTACTAATTGCATGTCCAAAGGTGATGATTGATATTATGTGATTCATTTCATTTGTTTCAATCATACTTCTTCAATCTTGTGAGCATCACCTAAGTGCTAAGTGGACTATTTAAACTTGTTAGAAACTAGTCATTAATGAATGACGCTCATGGGATATGATCATAGATGAATGACTTTTTTTTTTGTAAGTAAGATTCTATATATTACCGGCTATAAAAAAAAGTTGCACATACATTCTACTAGAGCTTGGGTTGCCATGAAAGGAAACCAACTCAGCTCCGACCCAGTTTTAAGTTTGAGATGCCTTGCAGGGCCAAAAAATATGACACCAGATTTACAAAAAATAACTATAATTGAAGCTACAGTGTTGCAGTAGCCTATAGCCATAAAACTAAGAAGAAAACTAAGCATAAAAACACTTAGATTGAAGATTGAACTTGGCCATCCAATGTAATGTCTCCCTTGCTACTTGACGGAAGAGGAATGGGCATATTCATAATGATGGCTTCTGGGCCAATAGGTCAGACATCGACTGTTGGTGTTC
This sequence comes from Picea engelmannii, assembly GCA_009831015.1. Lineage (NCBI taxonomy): Eukaryota > Viridiplantae > Streptophyta > Pinopsida > Pinales > Pinaceae > Picea > Picea engelmannii. The sequence goes on along the minus strand of ML776934.1, from coordinate 1,442,474 downwards.
TAGATTGACTTGCATGGCCGCAAGCATGGAGATGCGGCGGTCTTGAAGTTCAATTCGATGTTTAAGATCAACTACTTCACTACGCATTTCAAAGATCAATTATTGAAGATCTACCAACGAACCTAGGTGAAAGGGAGAGTTTCTCTTGCTGCTCGCATCTAAGGTGAAATGGAGGAAACTTGAAGAATGGTCTTCCTCATTAACGCTGACATAGTCAACCAGAGTGGAGTATTGGATCCTGGTGGGAGAGAGCAGACCATAAACTTATTGAGGGGTGAACCCTAAATATTTTCCATCATTGTCAAACCACTCAACTTTACACTCCCAAACAATTTCTGTCTCCTTGCTGTGGTGTTGAACGAGAGAAGCCATTTCTTTCCTTTTCCTGTCACTGCTGGTGTTTTTTGAACCTGTAGAGTTCTTACCCAACTGTCTACGGTATCCCTACCACTGCGTGATCGAGCATGCTCTCTTCGACGTGGCATATTGCTAGCAAGAATGATCATAGCATGGAGTATCGAAACCCTGTTTGGTGAGACCAAAGCCAAAAATTGTGAAAACAATGACGAGTTCAAAGAGGAGTGGTTTGGAGGTCCTCTCAACGATGCACGACATGGGGAATTTAGTTATTTCCCTCTGTACTCAAAGGTACCAAGGATGAGCTCCCATTACATCAACAGATCTATTCGCCAGCTTCCAGTGCATCTTTCTTTACTGCAGAATCCACAGATGATCAATGGACAGGCCATGAATTGAAGACAAGGCCAACGCCGTATGATTTCCTAGAGGCTTGAGCCGCTAGATGGATCTTCCTACATTCTCCCCTTATTAATTACTATAGCTGGATGACACCCCATTTAGGGCCATAGATGAATGGATTTGAATACATAGTTAATCTAGTAAAATGATATCTCGTAATGGTCACTGCATAAGCTTTTGCATTTGAGCCATAGGAGTCTTGGGTTGGGTGACCTTCTTGAGAAGTCTTGGTTACTCGGTGCAAGTCCGAAAGGTGACAATTGTTGTTATGTGATTCATTTCATTTGTTTTGGTGCTACTTCTTCACCCCCATGATCATCACATGATGCAATGAGTGCTAACTGGACTATTCTTAGGAATTCTTAGTTATTGTTGATGCATGGTAGCATCAAACATGTGTTTCTACACATGTATAAGTGTTTAGACGTGTGGAAATCATCCAAAGCCTTCTACCTTGAGACTTTACTTTAATTAAAGAAATTATTAAAGTAAAGTGCTTTTATTAATTGAGTTATTTAAGGAAATGCTAAAAGTAATTAGCATTTAATCTTAGCCATTGATCTCAAGTGAGGTGAGAAGTAATCTCAACCATTAATCACTTTGGATATTAGGGTTAGGTCATAACTCAATCTTATAAAAGCAAGGCCAGGGTGAAGGAGGAATAGACATGAGACTTGATACGACTTGACAAAGAGCAGAGAATGAATGTTGCTCAAAGGGTTGGATCACGAAGGACTGTGATTCAAGGAGATCTTGGATAGGTGGACAAGGAATTCCATCTAGAGATCAAGTCAAGGAGAAGAGAGAACAAAGGCAGTCACAAGTGGGTTTTAGTAGAGCGAAGTCATAGGAAAGGGTCAAGCCATAAAAAGTTTTCCATATAGTCCTTGAGGTCGTGTATGTGGGTCTCAATGGAGGCAGGCAAGTATATGCGGGTTTACTTAAGGAAAGGCACGTACACCTCGAATCATGCAATATATGGGCTGTACAACATAACATACTTTGCTAGTTTTGTCTGTGGTTGTATTTCTCTCAGTGGACCATTATCCATGTTAAAGGAACTTTGATTTTATCATAATAAAATAATCTTAGTACTATTTTTCCCTCTAGGGTTTTTCCAGGGGTATATACCCCAAAATATTGGTGTTTATGTGTGCATGATTTGGTTTCCAGTGTTACTTTCGCTATCTTTATTTGATTTGAATATTCCAACAGTGTATTTTTGTTTTGTGAGTTACTAATTTGATTTGCAATAAGGAAATCACTAGATAACAAGATACCTAGGTGCTAGAGTAAGGATTTCAACATGGTATCAGAGTGCATACTCTTAGAGGAAACCATATCTTAGATCCATAACATTTGATAGTAGATCTATCGGATTTGCAGGAGATATTAGCAGATCCATAACCAACAGACATAAATCGAAGGACAAATTTCAGGGAAACAATTGTACTAGGGAAAACTAGGGTTTTGCAGTCGTACGCAAGTTACATAAGGAATAGGCACATACGTAGGTGTCTTTGGAGATAATCGCGTATACACGAGTTGCAGTAAGCACAGACACATACATACATGGTTTTTGTAAGGAAAGTTGCGTACATACATAGGTTTCAGTGGTGAGATGTACATACAGGTTTGCACAAGACATTACATGGGTAGTTTCAACAATAGGTTATTTCCAGGGCAATTTATCAGGTCTACAGGATGGCACAACACTGTTGAGAGTTGAAGATAGATTGGATGGAGCATCCAAATTACTATCTTGGAAAGCAAGAGTGAATTTGGTGTTAAAGGAGTATGACCTTTGGGAGTTAGTGGACATAATAGTTGTTCCACTAATAGATCCTGCAGATTTGGCAGTTCACGAGAAGAAGAAGATCAAAGCTGAGCGGGTACTCTTGGATTCAATGAAGGATCATCTAATTCCTTGCCTATTCAAGAAGAAGACAACAAATGAGACATTTGATGCCTTGGTAGGTTTATTCAAGATCACTAACATGAATAGGAAGATCGTCTTAAGAAATAGACTCAAATCAGTGCAAATGTTTAGATCTGACAATGTTACTGGCTATTTCATGAGGATCACACAGGTACTTGATTAGCTTGAATCCATAGAGGATAAAAAAGAGGACATAGAGCTCGTGAATGTGGCATTGAATGGTCTTCTCAAGTATTGGAAACCATTTGTCAAGGGAGTCTGTGCTCCGGAAAAACTCCCATATTGGCAGAGACTTTGGTATGATTGCATCCATGAAGAGACTCGGGAGGAGTCTAAGAGCAACATGTAGAGAAGTAGTGATACGAACTTGGCTCTTGTCAGTGATACAAGGAAGGGAAAAGGAAAGACTTCTAGCAAGAAGAGTAAGGATGATGGAGGATCATCGCAGTTACAGAAGAAGAAGGACTTGAGTAAAATCAAGTGCTTATCATGTCATAAGAATGGACATTATGCATCTTAGTGTCTAGAGAATAAGAAGGGTAAAGGAAAGCCACATACAACAACATCAACAAAGACACAACTAGATGAGTTTGCAACAAAGTTTGAGAAGGATTTATCACTGGTTTCTGGCCTTTCTACCAACTCAAATACCAGGAGTGTGTGGTACTTGGACAATGGTGCATCTCATCATATGACAAAAGAACGATATCTATTTATCATTCTGACATAGAGGGACTCAAATGTTCATGTGGAGCTTGGTGATGATGCCAAGTATGTAGTGAAGGGAGAGGGAACAATTACATTCCAACTTTGAGTCAGGAGGTTTGTTGGAAGCCTAGGATGTGCTTTACATACCAGGGTTGAAGAATAATTTTTTCTCAGTCCCATCTATGGAGGAAAAGGTTTTTTCCATTACCTTTTAGAGAGGGAAAGTATTCATACATCCAAATAAAGCTAGTTCAGACACAACGTTGGTCATTGGGGTTAGAGAGGGAACTTTGTACAAGTTACAAGGAAATCCTGTTCAATATTTGGTACATGAAAATGACAACCTATGTGAGTTGTGGCACAAGAGGTTGGGAAACCTATACTACAAAACAATGTTGATTATGAGGGGGTTTGTTACAGGTCTTCCATAGTTCAGTATTGAGTAGTAGGGAGTGTGTAGAGGGTGTGCACTTGGAAAGATTGTCGGGGATGATTTTCTGAGTAGCGAGAGTAGGTCCAAGGGGATCTTGGATCTTATCCATTTAGATGTGAGTGGGATGATGTCAGTGGCATTAGTACAAGGATCATCATAATATGTGACGTTTATTGATGATTTTTCAAAGAAATCCTAGATATTCTTTATGAAGACCAAGGGTGAGGTCTTTAGTCATTTTCAGGAGTTTAGGGCTCAGGTGGAGAACTAGAGATGGAAGAAGTTCAAGGTCTTAAGGTCGGATAATGGGGGAGAGTACACCATCACAATACTGTATTCCATGACATGTCCAAGCATATTGAGATCAAATAACACTTCATTCAAGATATAATCAAGAAGGGAGAAGTGAAGCTTCAATATATTTCCATAGATGAACATGTTGCAGATATTATTACTAAACCTTTGGTGAAAGGGAAATTTGTGTTCTTCAGAGGCAAACTTGGAGTGGTATAGAATACCTTCCTCGCTAAAATGGAGTGTTGATGCATGGTAGCATTGAATAGGTATTTTTCGCACAGGTCTAAGTGTCTAGACGTGTGGAAATCATCCAAATCCTTCTACCTTGAGACTTTACTTTAATTAAAGGAATTATTAAAGTAAAGTTCTTTTATTAATTGAGTTATTTAAGGAAATGCTAAAGGTAATTAACATTTAATCTTAGCCATTGATCTCAAGAGAGGTGAGAAACAATCTCAATCATCAATCACTTTGTAGATTAGGGTTATATCATAACTCAATCTTATAAAGGAAAGTATAGGTTTGAGGAACGAACATGACACTTGACAGGACTTGACAAAGAGTAGAGAAAGAATTTTGATCAGAGGGTAGGATCATGAAGCACTGTGACTCAAGAAGATCTTGGATAGGTGGATAAGGACTTCCATCTAGAGATCAGGTCAAGGAGAAGAGAAAATAGAGGCAACCACAAGTGGATTTCAATAGAGTGAAGCCACAAGAAAGGGTTAACATAGTTACCAACTTAACGAGAACTCTACAGAGTTCTCGTTTTTTGGGGGGTCAAGTTTTTTACCCCTTTTTTAAAAATGGTGCTACCGGTAGCACCCCCTCCCATTTTTAGGTGTTTTTTTGATATTTTAAATTTTCTCATACATATTGTTTCCACTTTTTTTTTAAATGCTTGTTTTTTCATTTATTTTCAATTTTTATTTTTATTTTTTATTTTTATTTTTATTTTTTATCAACAGTGCTTTTAGTCATTTTTTCATGCTTCTTTCAATCTTAAAATATTTTTTACCATTTACATTTTTGAAAATACGATTTTTGGTCTCTTTAATTAATTTATGGTTCCATATTTTTTTAAATATAGTGGAAAATATCATTTTTAACATATTTTTTACCTTTACTTTAATAGATAGAAAATCATTGTAGTTAAATAACATTAGTTAAATTAAAACTAAAAAAAACTAAGAAAAATAAAAGAATTGAAATTTAAAAAGAAAGAAAAAGAAATAAAAAACACAATAAAAAAATAAAAAATATATAAAAAAAACAAATTAAAACATCTAAAATGAAAAAATTTAATACAAAATTAAAAAAAAAAAAAAAAAATCTTAAAAAAACATAAAATTATAAAAAAAAATTAAAACTTTTATTAAAAAAAAAAAATTAATTAAAATTTAAAACAAAAACTTAATAATATGATGATGATGATGATGATTAACGTACACTAAGACCTAATTGGTCTATGGATCTTAAGAGGGTAAGTGATTACTTGTGATTCTTTAGAATTTTGTTTCTGTGTTCGAAAAACATTAAGAGAAGCTTTCCAAGATCACCATACTTTTGTTGAGTTAAGAGGTTAGGAAGGTTGGTAGTGTGATCAATATTTTGAAAATGAGATCTAATATGGGTATAGGCTGGACAATCTAAGAGAAAGTGTTTTTCATCTTCAACCTTCTTAGTGTCACAATAAAAAATATTATTTTATTTTATATTTTAAAATTTATTCATTATTTTAAAAATTTTACATTTTACGTTAATTGCATGCAGGTTGTTTGTTCGTCTAAGGGTCGGGGCGATGTGCGAGGGCTAGATATACATCACGTATTTCTTATTTGCCATCAAAATTCATCATTAACCACCAATATTTACATTTACTAGTTAATATTTGCATTTACCTCAAGGAGAATATGAGTTTAAAAAATAATATAATTTTTTAAACAAAACTATTAAAAAAATTCACACACCATTTATATATATTATTTAAAAAGTCAAAGAGTTAAAAATATAATATAAATTTTTAAACCAAATTTAAAAAAAATTCAAACACAATTTATATATAATATTAAAAAAGTCAAACTTCTGTATTTTATTAATGCCGTGAAAACACAAATTTATTTTAAGTTTTAAAATTTGAGAAATTTTAAAAGTTTTACAATTTAAAATTAAAATGGGGAAATTAAAAAGATGGTGAAATTCTTTTTTTTTGTTTATAATGTTTATATCAACATGATATTTTTTTATAAAATAATAATAAATATTATATTAATTGATATCTAGTCATATAAGAAAAATCTAAAATATATTTATTTTACAATTTCAATTTGTTCATTTCTTTTATAATGTTCATTTATAAAATAATAATAAATATTATATTAATTGATATTCAATTATATAAGAAAAATCTAAAATATATTTATTTTACAATTTCGAGAAATTAAAAAATTTACAAAATTCTTTTAGTTTTTTTTGTTTGCGATATTCATATCATTATATAACTTTCTTATATAGATATATATTATAGAGTGTTTTTTTTTT
>ML776934.1:1363788-1435259 GCA_009831015.1 Picea engelmannii | reverse complement strand
ATTTTTTTTTTTTTTTTCCAAATTTGGGTTTTGATTATATATTTTTAAATGTATTGTTTTTATGGTATTATGGATTATGTTGTGTTTGGAGTCATAAACTAAGATTTAAAAAGTAAGCATTTAATGGTTGATTTGATGATTTTGTTTGCAATAACCATGATTTTGATTACCACTTTACAAAAATGTCATTTTAATACCCCAAATTTAAAATGGGTTTTAGGTAGTAGTACATTTCAATTTGATGGTTGATTTTGAGGTTTTGGTTTTAATGGTACCGACTACTAAAAATACTATTTCAAAATATCTATAAATTCAACTTTTTGAAAAAAAGAAAAAAAAAATGTAACATCAATTTTTTATTTAGGTGTTGATTTGAAGGTTTTAATGAGCTATTGTATGAGTTTTGAAGACCATGTTTGAAAAATGTTGTAATTTTGACCCCGTTTGAAAAAATGGTGCTACCGATAGCACCACTTTTTGATTTGGGGGTTGATTTTCATGTTTTTTTGGGAAAAATATGGGTTTTTTGGGCCAGAGTTCTCGTTTTGAGGTCACAATTCTCATTAAGTTGATAACTATGTTGGTTGAGATGTATGGAGTTTTCCATATGGTCCTTGAGGTTGTGTATGCAGGTCTCAGTGGAGAAAGATGCGTATACATGGGTTTACTCAAGGAAAGACATGTACACCTCGAAAAATGTGCAAGATATGGGCCATACAATAGAGAAAAAATTGCCAGGTTTGTATGTATTTGTGTTTCTTTTAGTGCACCATTATCCCCGTTACGGGAGCCCTGATTTTATCATAATAAAATCATCTCAGTACTGGTTTTCCCTCCAGGGTTTTTCCAAGGGTATATACTAAAAAACATTTGTGTTTATGTGTGCATGATTTGATTTCCAATATTGCTTCCACTATCTTTATTTGAGCTGAATATTCCAATAATGCATTTTGTTTGGTGAGATGCATATTTGATTTGCAGTAAGGAAATCAATAGATAACAAGATACCTAGATGTCAAAGTAATTATTTCAATGGTTACCTTGTGCAAGTATCAAAGGTGATGATTGATGTTGTATGATTATTTTCATCAATTTCAATCCTACTTCATTCGTGTGAACATCACTTGATGAAATGAGTGCCATGTGGACTATTCAAACTTGTCAGAATTTGGTCATTAGTAAATGGTGCTCATGGGATATGGTTATAGATGGATGACTTCAATGAATCCAAAAAGAATGATACCTCATAATATTGGACTGCGAAAGCACTCCTCATTTTTAAAATAAAGAGTATGGAACTTTGATTGAATAGTTCATAAGGCACAATACTTGTTAAGGTTTTGCAATTGGGTTAGCAAGTTAAGTGGGCTTGGCCAAGAGGAAAACTTCATGGTTAAACGCACTTAAGCCAGAGTAGCCTTGGGATGGGTAACCTTACCTAGAAGTCCTGGTTACCAAGTGCAAGTTTTGAAGGTGATGATTAATTCTTTCGGATTCATTTCATTTGTTTCAATCCTACTTCTTCACCCTTGTGAACATCAGTTGATGCAATGAGTGCTAAGTGAAATATTTAAACTCATGAGAAATTAGTCACGAGTAAATGGAACTCATGGGATATGGTCATCTATGAATGACTTTGAATATGTTGGTAATTCGGAAAAAAATGATATCTCACATTGGTTCACTGTAGAAGCCCCCTTCATTATTAAATAAAGAGTATGGATCTTTGTTGGAATAGTTCACAAGGTGCAATGCTTGTTGAGACTTTGAAAATGGGGTAGAAAACTAAGTGGGTTTGATTTTGGAGAAAAACTTCATAATTAAACACGCTCTATCCAAGGGAGTGTTGGGATAGGTGACCTTATCGAGAACTCTCGGTTATTGGGTGAAAGTCCCAAAGGTGACGATTGACATTGTGCAATTTATCTCATTGGTGTTAATCCTACTTCTTCACCCATACAAATCTCCTATGATAAGATGTGTGTTAAGTGGACTATTCAAAGTCATAATAAATTGGTCATTAATAAATGACACTCATATAATATAATCATACATAAATAACTTTAAATATACAATTAATCCAAAAAAACTAACATCTCCAAACATAAATGTTCATTCATGCTAGATGTGCAACTCTATGCACATCTACTTATTTAGTAAATATTTAACAAAAAGATTGATAGTACCGCAATTATTCCAAAAATAATATCATCTCAAGAAAGAGATGGTCATTGTCTACTAATGTAGATATGAAACTATTTTTGAGCGGAGAGGCGCTCTACAACCTTGTATGGGGGAGATGTTCATGTAACATAACACATTAAAATAATAATAATAATAAAATAGTAATAAAAATTTATGTCGACTGTATATATATATATATATATATATATATATACTTTTTTTATATATTTAAAAAATGAAATATTTTAATATATATTATAATATTAGTATATTATGAAATATTTTAATATATTAAAAAACATATATTGGTTTGAATTTGTTCTGTTTCTATTTTCCCTAGCTTCAATTAATAGATCATGAAAATGATGTAGTGGTTACGAAGGTTGTAATATATTTTATAATATTGATATTTTATAATACTTTATTAGCATAACCCCGAAGTAATAAAGGGAGGTGTACATAGTATTATATAGGCAAATAGGTCCTTTTTTTTGAAAACAAGCAGAGCATCTTTGTATGGTAATGGAATAAGTACATGTTTTTTGAAATATCTTGAATCAATAAAATACAGTGTGAAAGTGTGTTGTAAATATATTAAACAAGAGGTTGTAATTGGAGATCAATAGAAACATTGTAAGAAACAAGAAAAATTCATGTAATATGAAGGACACAAAAAATTTAACATACCACATAGTTATGGATTAAAATGGTTAAACCGACAAAGCATCTAATTTGGGTGTAAACAATTTGGGTGACCATTCATAGTGTTCCTAGCTTCTCATGACACAATTCTTTATTTCTTGCATAGTCTCTTTTTGTTGTGTTTGTCAAGATCATTACCCCAACTTCCCTATCATCTTAAGATTTGTATGGAGAATCTATAAAATGTGTGTGTATACATTTCTCTTTTTCTTTTCAAATCAAATTATTGTACTCCTAAATCTTTTAGTTTTAATTTTCTTTACATTTTAAACTTAAATCTATTTATTTTTTATAAAAATAAAAGGAAAAAGGAAAAAACTATAACATGATATTAATCAAAATTATGAGAATGGTTAATTAAGATAAAATTCGTGAGGATGAGATATGTTATATGTACATTAGAAAGCTACATTACCTATGTATGTTATTAAAAGAGTCATTTAAAATAAAAACTCTAATTTCAAACCAACATCTCATTATCAACATGTGATTTAGTTAATTATAAGGCATCATAACTTAAGTTCATAACATGATTTTTTTTCTCTATCAACATGTAATTTAGTTAATTATAAGTCATTATAACTTAGACTCATAATACTACTTTTTTACACTGTAACATAAGTTAACTTTATAATATAAAGTTTTGTAAACAAAATTTTTAAGCACAAAATATGACCATTAATTAAGGGTGGTGTTATAAAGTTTTGTAGACAAAACTTTTAAGGACAAAATATGACCAGTAATTAAGGGTGGTGGGTGGTGTAATAGATACATTATAATCATCCAAAATTTGTAAGTACAAAATATGACCATTAATGAAGGGTGGTGTAACAGATACATTATAATGATCCTTCCTTAGTTTAATGAAGGGTGGTGTAATAAATACATTATAATATCCAGAGGGGGTTAGGGTAGACTTTACCAGTCAAATCGTTGGGCGGAGGAGGGTCCCTTGTCCCACAAACAAGGGGGTCTCATACACCAATTTGGTGCGCTGGCTTGGCCGTGACCTTAAAAATAGATTATTATTATTATTATTATTAATGATCCTTTCTTAGTTGTTTTTGTTGTAAAAAAAAATATTATAGATTATCTTATGTTATGATGTAATAAAATAAAATTATGATTATTTAATAATTAATTATATCATTAATAAAAGAAAAATTAATAGATAAAATTTAAGATGATAAAATTTGGATATTTTTAAAATATTAAAAAAAGAAATATTTTTTTATTTTCCATTTTTTTAATAGTAAAAAATAAATAAATAAATAAAAATAACAAATCTTAATATCACAAAATTATAAAATAAAATAATCTTATATTATAAAATAAATAAAATAAAATTATAATTAAATCATGTCACAAAACATTTAATTATTTCATTACATATTAATAACCAAATGTTGGAAATTATCTAACAAGTTTACTAAATCTCATACTTTTGAATATATTAAAAATAAATTTTGTCACCTATTAATTTTTTTTTAATTTTTTATTTTTTGAATTGTTGTGAATAATATAGCTTATTATATTATTTAATTATTTCATTACATATTAATAACCAAATGTTGGAAATTATTTAACAAGTTTACTAAATCTCATACTTTTAAATATATTAAAAATAAATTTTGTCACCTATTAAATTTTTTTTGTTTTTTTATTTTTTTTTATTTTTTAAATTGTTGTGAATAATATAGCTTATTATATTATATATAGAAATAAAAATATTGTGTACCTTGCTTGAACAACACAAGCTTCATAGCTGGGAAGGGGTAACACCAGTTAGATGGTTGGCTCATAAATCTATGCATGTGAGCACCACAAGACTGCCAAGAGAAGGTGGGATTTCTCCTTGAAGTTTATTGTATCCAAATGAAATGGACACTATCTTTTTTTTTTTTTAATTGTATGCAAATGAAATGATTTTTTTTTCCTTTTTTATTTTGTTATATATAAATGTAAAAACCTGCCACTTATCCTTAAAATGTCGGTCAATGCCCTATCGTTCCATAGAGTTTAAAATTCTCAATAGTTTTTAACACTACATTTCTATAAAGTTTATCACAATAGATTTTATTCTTCTAACTTCTCCGTGAATTATAAGTGATATTCTTGGAGTTGGCATGTTGGTGGATTGAAACCTTTAAGCTGCAACAAATTTTACTAGAGTTTGTTGTGATAATAAATGTTATGGAAAAAGTAAATTGAATGTTAAGAAAATGATTTTTTTTTTAAGAAATGCTTAAATTATTAATAAAGTTTTGTTAGGATTTCCTACTTGTTACGCTGAAAGGCGTACACCTATTGATAATGGACACATTTAATAAGTTTTTAGTTTTTAATAAGTTTTCTATGGACCCAGAATATTCTTAGTCATCACAATAACTTTCGAGCTGTTATAAAGAAATCTATTTATATGTTTACTTTTTTACATTTACCTAATCGTGTTTAAAAATTACTGTGTTCACTAACTTATTGCCACGTCTACTTGATTAAAAAATATTGAGGTATTAAAGTGACCACATTTCTGTGTTGGCATCACCAGCAATAGCTAATAGGAAGTTTAACAAACAACCGCCTATCGACGTTCACCAGCCGCAAGTTAACAACTGTGCTAGTAAATTAACAACAATTAAAAAAAAAACCAAGCAAACCATCAATCTCTTTTTGGAGGGTAAGTAAAAAGTAATCCATTCCAATGTATATATAATTCACATAATTAATTATAAAATAATAAAAGCTATTTAACAACAAAAGTTGAAATACATATATTATTTTTTAAACATGATTAAGATGAAATTTAACCATTTATCTATGTATCATCAAATCTACGTTTTCATATTTTAACAAAGAGTCACTTTCTACGTCCCAAAGTAATTACGTTGAAAGGCGTACACTTATTGACCATGGGCACATTTAATAGGTTTTTAGTGCTTAATCAATTTTGTATGGACAAGATTAAATATTGATGGAATATTCTTAGTAGTCCCAATAAATCAATGGTTGTGATTTCAACCATTAACTTTCTCACTATTATAAAGACATCAGTTTACATGTTTATTTTTTTACTTTTACTTAATCATATTTAAAATTTACTATGGTGGTTCGCTGATTGCCATGTATGAGTGATTAGGGTTTCATTTTCTAGGCCAACCTAAACCTTTGGCCTTCACCAGCCACGTTCTGGACACACTGCCTCCTTCCAGCCAACTCTCCTTCCAGCCAACTCCTTCCTACTCCTTCCGTCCACCTCTGAGCCATTTCTCTTTCTTGACGGTTCAGGTTTTGCAAGTCGTCCTTTCTACATTCACCAGCCACAAATTTGTGGTTGTGCTAGTTACAACATAAATTGTCAAACCAAAAAATGTCATGTGAAACGTCAAATTGCAGGCACTGTCATATTTTTGTCTTCAATTTTATTATTAAAATTATTTAATAACGTGTTGCCTATTACAAGTGGGCACGTCGACTTCTCAAATTGGATCCACAATGATATAAATATAAAATTATTCCATTTTTACCGAATTCAATGTGATGATGTGTAAAATGGCAATAATTAAGATCGATATTTTAGGAATGGAATTTTACAGGTAAATTGTTTGTTATAAGATGATTTGTTTGTAAATATTTTGATGTAGGATATCCATATAAAATAAAGGATTTTGATATCCTTAATTTTTCATCGCTGGATTCCTTGTTTCACCAAAACAAATATTCTCTCAGTATATTGTTAGTGCTTTAAAATAATATGTTTAAAATAATACCAACCATACCCTATTTAGCCAGGCATAAATTATAAACATTGAAGAGAAATATAAAATGCCAATAATTAGGCTATCCAAATTGAAAATTATCTCAAAAAAGTAAAGTTTTAATAACCTCCCCAAACAGTTGAATATTATAAAAATTATCTTCCAAAAAATTAAATTTTTATTAACCTCCACCAATCAGTAAAATATTATAAAAATTATCTCAAAAAAGTAAAGTTTTATTAACCTCCACCAAATAGTAGTACGATATTATTACACACTTATAATGTGATAAAACTCTCTTCAGATATGAATGAATTTGTGCTATTTTCATTAAATGTCATAAGAAACGGATTTGTAAATTAGTCCCGGCGGTGGAAGCTCAAACTCAAACACAACTTATTTCAAAAATATCAATCTCGTCCCGATGGTGGAAGCTCAAACTCAAACACGAATTGTTATATCTAATAAATTATTGTTATATTTGAATTGTTGAATCAAATATTTCATCCATCTCGGTTTTCACAATTGTTATTATTATTGACATTTACTCACGAAATTTCAAAGTTCACTGATACCAAATTCTAAATACAATTTCAAAAACCTTAATAAAGTAAAGAAAAAGTGGCACTGACTAAATTCTAAATACAGTTTCAAAATCCTTAATAAAGTTAAGAAAAAGTGGCATTGAGACTGTGCTACTTACTAGCACAGTCACATAATTGTGGCTGATCAACGTCGAAAGGCTGATAAGATGAAAAGAATCTTTAAAAGAATATATTATATTTTATTATTGATTAACAAATGAACCGTTAATATTTTATTTTTTGTTAATCACTTAGGTGGCAATCAGTTAGCTATCAAAGTAATTTTTAAATATGATTAGGTAAATGTAAAAAAGTAAACACACAAACAGATGTCTTTATAATAGCTAGGAAGTTAATGATTGAAATCACAGCCATTTATTTTGTGTGACCACTAAGAATATTCTAGTCATATTTAATCCTCTCCATAGAAAACTTATTAAGCACTAAACCCCTATTAAATCTGCCCATTATCAATAGATATACGCCTTTCGACGTAATGATGGCGGTGACGAATATCAAACGCGAGTTATGATATCGGATGGCGGTGACTTTGGCGGCCACGTGTCATATATCCATATGACATGGACAGAGGACGAAAACGCTAGAGTGAACTCCCCCTAAAAGGAATAGATGCAATGGCCCTAGTGAACTCCCCCTAAAAGGAATAGAATTCTCAAGAGGAATAGATGCAATGGCCCTGAGACGAGTTAGAGCGTATCAGAGCGGGAGATTCATGTTCTTTCCGAAAGACGACGACACAACGGGATAAATCAATTGTTCTCCAAACTACATTCTTTTCTTCCGGCTCAAACCGCCAAGGTACAATATGACCTGCATCGTTTTTTTCTGTACTGAACTCACTCTCGTCATCTCTTTTCTTTACAAACCATTAAATCTCCAAAATACATTTCGGACTTCCATCGAAACTCCATGAATATTGGCTGGACCAAGATCAGATTCCAGAGGATAAAAATCGGTGAGAGTCGTCTGTATTCACTACTATTTGCTTTTTCAGAGCAGCTTATTGACAGTGGTCAATGGTGTTATGGTAATTTCCAGACTGACAAAATCAACAATGTAGCCGAGACTATAAATTACATTCACTATCTCCAGCAGCGTCTCCGAACTTGCAGCAACAAACGCGCGGGCGGTGCAGGCAGCTGTTAAATGAGCTGGAGGTGCTGAGGCAGGCGCTGTATCCCGCGGCGGAAATGAGCAGCAAAAGGATTTCATAAGGAAAGGATTTGGCTTGGGAGGTCTGACAGACAACAAAGGTAAAAAGTACAGCAGGGACAGGTGGATAGATAACTTTGACAAGTGAGGGACAGGTGGATAGATAACTTTGACAAGTGAAGTAAATCCAACGGACAACAAAAGGAGGTGGAACAGGTGGAGAGCAAATGAGGTAGTGGTATTGGTTGACAGGTTTTGTTTAGTTTTTTGCTATTCTTATAGGTTGTTTTCCAAAACCTGTCAACTGGTATTGGTTGACAGGTTTTTGTCTAGTTTTTTGCTATTCTTATAGGTTGTTTTCCAAAACCTAACACTAAATATACCTTCGACATAAATATTAATCTATTAAACCGGAATAGATCCATCTTAACTCGGATCTATCAATCCTTGAGAGGGATCGAATCTCTCAAGGTGAAAACCTTTTTTAGAGTGCAAAACTTAGGAAAGGTTAAATGTTTGCACCTCAAGATATTTGATCCCTCTTAACACTTGATAGATTCAGGGTTAAGATGGATCTATGCTGGTTTTAGTAAAATATTGGACATAAATATTGATATTACCTACACACTTTGAAATAGAATGGACTTCTAATATCAAATTTTAAATATTTATTTTTCTCATAAAAAAGCGTAATTGTATTCCATCCGATGAGAAAGAGAATTACATTTTGTAGAAATACATGTTTCCATGTATTTTGCTAATCCATTGGGACAACCCATGTCCCATAAAAAAAAAGGATCTGAGATATGTCTCTGAATGAAACAACCTCTATACTATTAAATACAGGAAAATCCAAAAAAAATATAGGTTTGATAACCTTTACAGTGTATGATCAAAACATGTGTGTCAAAATCTAACTATGGATATGCCATCATATGGGATGTCTGAAATATAAATGGTAAGTATGAAAACAGATCACGAGGATGCTATAATTGTTGATGATCGTTGATCTTCTATAAATGGCCTATGATAAAACTCATTGATATCTTCGTTGTTGTCTTATGAAATCATCCACTGCCCATGGCCCATCTGTAAACCTTCTTTAGAGAGTTGATCGACGTCCATATTCCGTCCCCTATAGACATGACAGATAGTAATGGAGGAAAATATGTCCAAAATTCTTTCTACTTCTTCAAGTAAAGGTAGAAAAAGAATGTTGTGACATTGTTGTGCTTTCCAGACCCAATTTATGACATTTAGAGAATCTCCAAAAATCTGAATAGATTGCACCTCTTTTTCTTTGGAAAAAAGTAAGAGCAGTTTTAGGGACATTAGTTCAACATTATTTGTGAATGACCCTAGGCCCATTTTTAATTTATAGGAATGCTTCTCTGTCAAGAATAAGATAACACTCCCTCTACATGACTGATTGTTATTTTGGGAAGCACCATTGAAAAAATCCCAAGGTCTAGTTCGGTCCACTAGTTCCACCTGAACAGGTCGGATTGGGCCGATCCCTTTTTCCTATGGAAAATAAGATAGGATGATAAGACTCTAATATGATATGAATTATGTTGGTATGGTTTATCACAAAAAGCGCAAAATTTCTCGCCAACTAGGTACCCCAATAAGTGAGCAGAGGTAAATCCCTGTGACTACGAGTAGAGGCATTTGTAACCCATGCTTTCCACACATCTTCTACAAAAGGTCCTTACCAAATGCACTCTCGGCCTAAAAAAGCAGTGCACTCCTGCCATATTAGCTTGATATATGGGCACATTATGAAAATATGGTTTGACAATTCTTCACTTGCTTTGCATAGGATACACTAGCACGGTCCTTCAATCCACCTATTTTTCATAACCTCCCATGTGGATAAATTTTTTACGATCAAACACCACATAAATAGTCGGGCTTTGAGAAGGAAACACACTTTCCATAGACCTTTCCACTACCGGGAAGGATCCCTTAAATACAATTCTATATTGAGTTGAGTTTATCCCAAATTTGGAGTATATACTCCATGAGGAGCATGTTTCCATACCAGTTCATCCTCTCTTTCCAAAATATGAATACGAGACAAATTTAAATCTATGATGTAGTTTGACCAAGGGACAACAAATCCCTCTCCTAGTCCCAACTGAATATAGTCCTTCCACTCCTGGTTCCATAAAGAAGTTTGAATATGATTCATAATCTGATTTAGGAAGAAAACTCTATGATTGTGAAAACAATGGATCAAATCTACAGGGAGCATGTGGTCGAAATCATTGGCGGACCAAGGATCAGTTCCAATGTGCACCCTATTTCCATTTCCAATGTGCGAGTCCTTCACCAACCACCTTAAAGGAAGTGATGATTACTTTCCATATGATTGAGCACATGGATTTTTGCTTAAGAGGATTTCTTATCCATTCATGGACAAATTTTAGACTGATATATTTTTTAATGTTTACTTGTGTCCAAAGGATGTCAGTAGTGATCATTCTCCAACATGATTTCAATGCCAGAGCTTTTGAGAAAATAAAGACGCTTTTCAATCCCCATCCTCCTAAATATTTTGGCATAGCTAATGAGTTCCATTTTACCCAAGAGAGAAAAACTTTATCCCGAGTGCCTTCCCACAAGAATTTAAAGCATAACTTCCTTACCTTTTCAAGAACCCCATTGGGAATCCAAGATAGAGACATCCAATGGACTGATATTGCTTCCAAAACCGATTTTACCAATATCAACCGACCTGCATGAGAGAGGCACCTGAAACTCCAACTGGATAACCTTTTTTCTAGCTTTGTTATAAGCCAAAACCAATCTTCCTTTTTGTAACAATTTGGATTTAGATGAAAACCCAAGTATTTAAGACCTACATCAAAATCCTTTATTTTATATGGATATAGTTCCCTGTAAACTTCAAGCTCTTCATCCACCATTTTTTTTCCACGGAAAAAAAAAGAAAAAGTAATTATATTCATATGAAGAGAACCAAATTACATTTTGTAGGTGCCTTAAGCACAACCCAATCAAGGGTAAATATTTCAGAAAAATGGAATCCTGAATGGGCCCAAAAGCAGGTTGAAAATCCATAATGAAAAATACAATGATTAAAGAGAGAAAAATAAAACAAATAGGCCAGAAAAGGACCAGATACAAGAAACCCTGCCACTAAAAAAACACCAGAAAAACAATCCCCAAAAAAATTCGGAAGCCGGATGGACCAGGTCAAAGTGGTATGAAGCTCTCACATCAACATAACCAGGTAGAAATGACACCATTGAAGACCCTCCCCAAACAAAACACAAGCTAAGAGAAGCCCATAAGATGCACACCCTCAGAAGGACCTCAAAGTGCCATGGCTCTGGACACTGCACGCCCAAATAAAGGACCTCAAAGATCTGGCCATACCTTTCGATTGATATGAGGAAGAGAAAGTTGTCAACAACCACCAAATGGAACCAGATTTGAGCATACATTAAACCCTGAAAAAACCAATGAGACCGAAGAGAAGAACCACAAACCTAGGAGAGAAAGAGCGGGAGATTAAAGATAGAACCTAGATCCGTGCACAAGATTGGTGTATCCACCACATGAATAAAACCACACCCAAATCCATGCACATGATGGCCAATCTGCCACACTACTTGATGCATCCAAACCGCACCAGGTAAAAACAACAACGTGATTTTCAAAATGCAGCACCCACCACCACCCACCGGAAAGAACTGCAAAAACCACCGCGCACGCATCTGAATGAAAGGCTCCACCGAAATGAAGGACAGAGGAAAAGGATGGGAAAAGACCAAGCCAAACCATACTCCACGATGCAACAATAAGAACAAAGGAGTCTGCTGTTATAGACATGCACAAGAAGAAAAGTTTCGGGCTACGGCTAGGAGAACCCTAGCCGCAACCCCCAATTAACCTGTCCAAACCAATTATGTTCCTTCATCCACCAAGTTATGAATTGATAAGGTGGATTTTATTTCATTTATTCTCATACCGGTTTCCCTGCCAAAGAGATCCAGGATATTGTGCAACTTTTCAACATCTCCTCTTCTCCCATTGCTAATGAGAAAAACATTATCTACAAAGAGTAGATGTGTTAGCTCGAGCATGGGAGAAATAAATATTCCATGAAATTCCCCCCTTGATTTGGCTTCTTCAAGTGCCCTGCTGAGTCCTTCCGCTACAAGGAGGAATATTAATTATGATAAAGGACATCCTTGATGGAGACCATGTTCTGCATGAAAAAAAGGAGAAGTTGATTCATTGATCAGAACTACAAAGGATGTTGTGGTCATACAAAACATTACACAACTAATAAAAGGAATTTCAAAACCAAGATGTGCCAAAAAGCGTCTAATGTAGAGCCAATTCACTTGGCCATAAGCCTTTGAAAAATATATCTTCAGGATGACCCCTTTGATTTCTTGGTTTTTATGGAGTGTAAGATCTCTTGTGCCACCCCAACGGCTTCATGAATTTGTCTTCATTTTAGGAAATTGAATAGTTCCTTAGAAACCGACTTAGAGAGGATTACCTTAATCCTTCTTGCAATCACTTTTTCCACGACTTTATAAATACAATTACATAGAGAGATGGGTATGTATTCATAAAATGATTGAGCAGAGTTAGATTTTGGAATCAACACTATGAAGACAAAGTTTAAAGGAGCATGCATATGACCTTCATTGTGATATTCTTTTACCACCATCAAGATATCCTTTCCGATCAGATTATAGAGGCCTGAGAATAATTATATAGTCCATCCGTCTGGGCCAAGGATTTTATTCTTCTGGAAACTATGAAGTACTTCCTTAAGTTCTTCTTCAGAAACTTCTTCCATAAGTGTCCCATTGGATTCATCATCCTCAAATCCTAGAAAGAAGAGGGATAACTTGGCTATATCTTCTATATTATCCCTATCATTCGCCTTGAATATATTTTGAAAATTTCTCTTACCAAGTTGAGCAAGTTCATCAAAAGAGGAGATGTTTCTCATTGTGTGGTCCGAAAGGCTCCAAATAATATTGGTGAGTTTCCTTCCTTTTTCATAAGCTTAACTGTTTTTTGTATTTTCATCCCCGCTTTCTAGCCAAACAACATGACTCTTTTTATGCCATACATATTCAAAATATTCTAATAAATGTCGTCTCTTCTTTTCGAGGGAAATCAAAGCCTCTTTCGATTAAGGAGAGATGAATCCCTCCCCATCAGAATCATAGATTGGTTGAAGATAAACTTCCATGTCAATTAAGTCCCGCTCATCCTACTCCCTCTTATTGTGTTCCCAATGCACTGCTTCCTTTTTAACACATTTTCAATTAGCTATAAACTGAACCTCTATCACCTCTCTAGAAGTTGGGTTATAAGAGATCCAACAATATTTGACTAAGTTATGGAAACTTTTCTTGTTTAACCAATCCAAACAAAACTTGAAAGGGATTGTTGGTTTCCTCGATCCTCCTGATACTTCTAAAAACATAGGAGAGTGGTAAGATTCACCTCCACTTCCAATCCATTTCTTGAAGTACAATGGTTGCTCCAGAAGTTTATCTGAGACCAAGAAACGATCTAATCTTTTTGCAATTTGATCTTCCCCAATTCTCTTATTTCTCCAGGTAGGATTCAATTTGACCGGGGTAAGGTCAGAGAGGTTTTTTTCCACCAAAATATGTCCGAAATAGTCAAAAAGAGGGTTAGTTCTGATGTAGGAGCGAAAACCCCCCAAACCAAATCCAAAATATCAAAGTTTCCAAAAGACATCGTGGTTGAAGATGGTGAGATTTCCTTGAATTTTATTAAAATTAATAGGGTTTGTTGTGTATTTTTATGAATCTTATTGTTTTGAGCGATTTTAGGGATTTATCAAGATTGGATCGGATCATTAGTGATCTGAGTGTTTTATTGTTTCTATTATATATTCCTGCGGGTGAAATTGAGTGAGAGGCTAGACACAATGTAGAATCAGGCCGAGGAAGTGTCTTGACCAACATAGGCAATGTAATGTATAATTGAGCTTGATGCTAATGTTAACGAGTGTATTTTTGTGTAGCTCAAGTGCTATTCCCGTGTGATGAATATATGGTTCAACTTCGCTGTCGAGTGTGCAACCTATTAAATTTATGAATTTGAATGTATGTGTGTGTGAGAGGCCGAGAACATGTATTGCAGCTCTGGTGTAGGTCGAAATGGTGAAGAGACATGCAATACAATGAGGAGAAATATGGTTCGTCAATCACATGATGGATCGACAACTATCTATTGAACTGATATCATGAGATTACGACGGAGATCCAACCATTCATCAGAGTAGATCCTCGTGAGAGATCTACTGTTTATAGGAGCCAACCATCGAAGTTTCATTCCACAATCAAATCTGAACATAGAAATCTGACAACGAATCTTGACCGTTCATCCAGATAGGTCATCAAGCGAGATATGTCATCTATTGGAGCCGACTATTGGAGTCCCGATTTGCAAACAACTCCGAACATAGTATTCAAAGGATGAATCAGGAGCATCCATCAGAGGGGGAAATCAACGATCAAGATTGATCGTAGATCGAAGCCATTTGTAACCAATTCAACTTTGAGACGTAATCTGGATCGTCCATCCAATGACGATCAACGACAAGGATTGAAAAATGAAGAAGTTCAATGAGTAATCTCCAACGTCCATCATAAAATATCAATGGTCACGATTGGAAGTTGTTCAGAGTGACTCATCGGAGCTTTCCAAAGCTTCCGAACTCCGATATACTATCCCGACCATGTGGAAGCAATCTGACTATCCATTTGAAAGATCATATCGATGACTATTTTAAATTTCCCACTAGCAAGGTTATCGTGGGTTAACAAAGATAAAACCCAGTTAATGTATGTAGAATAAGGCCATGGTATTAATGCCTGGTCATGGCGCAAGGTCATATGGAGATGGTTGATAGACCTACATGAGAGTTTGAAGTTCCTATGGACTTCAAGGGGATGAGATAGTGAAATAAAGACTCTGAGATAAATCCAGGGTGATGATTGAGGTTTAATTGCTGCATGGATGAGTACAGTCCGTGAGTGGGACAAAGAACCCACAGATCTGAGGATCAAACTTGTGGTTTTCATGGATATTTGGGACCCCATTTTCTTCCTTCATCAAGTGGTATCAGAGCAGGGAAATATGTCTCTGCGTGAAAGTGCATAGGTGCAGAAGCCGAGAGCAGAGGATTTTTCAGAAGGTTCTAGAGGGGAGAGAACCTGTAATACCAAAGGGATAGAGCTTAGGAGGAAGCTTGGTGAGGTATTGGGTAGCAAGTGTGGAGGCTTACTATAGAGGCTCAGTTGCAGCTCATTGTTGAGCATAAGGAGGAGCTTTGCGTATGATACAAGAGGTAAAAGGAAGACCAAAGAGTGAATATGGAAGAAACAACAGAAGCAAATGATCAAGAGATCATGAAAGTTTTTAACCTTGGGAGTCTGATGCAGGAGAAAAAACCCTCCAAAACCAAATCCGAAATCTCAAAGTTTCCAGAAGGTAGCGTGGCTAAAGAGGACGAGATTTCCTCGAATTTTGTTAAAATTGATAGGGTTTGTTGTGTATTGTTATGAATTTTGTTGTTTTGATAGATTTTAGGGATTGATTGAGATTGAATCAGATCATTAGTGATCCGAGCGTTGTATTGTTCCTGTTTATATATGTCTGCGGGCGAAATTGAGAGAGAGGCCAGACACAATGTAGAATCAGGATGGGGAAGTGGCTTGAATTGTAGAGGCCATGTAATGTATAATCAAGCTTGATGTTAATGTTAACAAATGTATTTTTGTGTATCTCAAGTTCTATTCATCTGTGATGAATCCGTGGTTCAATTTCGTTGTTGAGTGTGCAACATGTTAAATTTATGAATTTGAATGTACATGTGTGTGAGAGGTCGAGAACATGTGTTGTAGGTCTGGTGTAGGTTAGAATGGTGAAGATGTGCACAATAATTCGAGGATAAATATCGATTGTCGATCACAGGATGGATCGATGATTATCTATTGAACTAATATTGTGAGATAGAGACAGAGATACAACCGTTCATCGGAGTATATACTCATGAGAGATCTACCGTTCATTAGAGCTAGCCATCAAAGTTTCATTCCACAATCAACTTCGAACACATAACTTCGACAATGGATCTTGACCATTCATCAAAATAGGTCGTCAAGTGAGATATGTCGTCTATAGGAGTCGTTTATTAGAGTCTCGATTTGCAAACAAATCCGAACATAGTATTTCAAGGATGAATCAGGACCATCCATCGGAGGGGGAAATCAGATCATAGATCAGAGCCATTCATAACCAATTCAACTTCAATATGTAATCTAGATTGTCCATCGAGCGACAATGAACGAAGAGGGTTGGAAAATGAAGAAGTTTGACGAGTAATCTCCAACGCCCATCGGAAAATGTCAATGCTCATGATTGGAAGTTGTTCATAGTGAATCATAGGCCAATTCAACTTCAATATGTAATCTAGATTGTCCATCGAGCGACAATGAACGAAGAGGGTTGGAAAATGAAGAAGTTTGACGAGTAATCTCCAACGCCCATCGGAAAATGTCAATGCTCATGATTGGAAGTTGTTCATAGTGAATCATAGGATATTTCCAAAGCTTCCGAACTCCGATATACTACCCTGACCACGTGAAAGCAATCTGACCGTCCGTTGGAAAGATCATATCGATGAATATTGTAAATTTCACACCAACAAGGTGATCGTGGGTTAACAAAGGTCAAACCCCGCAAAAGTATGGAGAATAAGGTCGTGGTATTAATGCTTGGTCATGGCACAAGGTCATATGGAGATGGTGGATATACCTGCACGAGAGTTTGAAGTTCCTATGAACTTCAAGGGGATGAGATAGTGAAATAAAGACTATGAGATAAATCTAAGGTGATGATTGAGGTTTAGTTGCTGCATGGACGAGTATAGTCCGTGTGTGGGACAAAGAACCCACAGGTCCGAGGATCGAACTTGTTTTATTCATGGATATTCGGGACCCCATTTTCTTCCTTCATAAAGTTCTCACTCTTGGGCCTCATACCTCCACTGAGCCCATGTAGAAGTTTATATCTCCACCTAGAATGAGTATGTCATAGGAACATAAATATTTTTTGAAGAGAGCATCCCAATAGGGGACCCTGTCAACATATGGCATGTTATTCCCTAGATTTATTCCAGGCTCACAGAGCATTGTCACGCATCCAAATTAAAGATATTTTCTTTCAAAGGGTATTTCTACCTTCAACTTTGGAATGACACTTCAATACTCTAATAATTTAGAAACATAGAGGCAGTGTCTCTTTGAGTTTTTATCAATAATCAAGAGATGAAAAAAAGAATTATGGAAAATAAAATTGACAAACAAAGAAAGTTATCCAACTCTAATAAATCTTACCTTATTTGCAATAGCAGAAATATGTACGTCTAAAATATGAATTAAGATGAGAACAACTATACATATGAAAGTCTTGTTTTACTTACAACAAAACATAGGAAAAGCTATACCTGAATAGATATCTAATCAAATGAACTGCAGTAGATGCATTACTAAATTGCAGTCATTCATTTCTTAGACACCATAGTACGAAGAAGATGAATTATGATAATGAAAGTAGCAACACACAGAAAACACATAACTCAAATAAATGAGAAGTAAAATCTCTGTCTTCTTGTAGAACTTTCTATTAAAAAGTCTCTCTTTACATTCGGTGAGAAAATCCCCTCTTCATATCTCAAATGTATTTATTTATACGCTTTTGTCTTAACCAAAATTGGTTAGACTTCCACACTTCTAGATCTTAAAATAGAAGAAAAACATTTAAATATTGGACTATTTGAATATTACAAAAGATTTGAACATTTGTCTTGCTTATGGAAACTTCATTGCTTGCTGGATGCTTGAAGGATTATATCCTCATTTTTTGCTCCCCTGCGAGGTGCCATGACTTGTTGTTGCCAATATTCACTCTTGTAAGAAAAATAAAGCTTGTGAATACAAATACAAAGACAAGGTAGAGCTATGAATTCGAATACATAAAAGAGGTGGAGTTCAAATATTTTATCAAATCATAATTAAACACACCATTAATTCTTTATTTAATATTTCTCATTTGAACAAGAGCGTCATAATACTAAAGCTAGTAAATTTATTACCCAACGACAATGAAATTTACACGAATATCTTACCCTAATCATGTTTAAAAGTTGTTAATAATCCTGATTAGCAAGAATAAGTACTCCAACACTTTGGGAATTTGGGGTTTTTGAATAGGGAATGTTAAACATATCCCGAAGGCCTGAGTCGCAAATTAATTACTTAACCTTAATCAAGATTTATTAATCCTTACTTATCCTTTAATCTCCAACACTTCGGTACTTCGACACTTTTGCACTTTGGTACTTCGACACTTTTGCACTTCAGTAGTTTGGCACTTCGACACTTCGACACTTCTAGGATTTGTTGATAATATTATATCCCAGAGAACAGTCTCCTAGAGTGATGTGGCAGTATGACATCACATATAATGACGTGTCGTAAGGACATGGGTTACACGTGTCATCCTGAAATGTGTGAATTAAGTGTCCAAAATGCCCAAAATAAGTGCTACATGTATCCACGTGTAAAGAATGTCAGGTGGTATAGGACACGTCGGCTGAGTATTTCCCTTATGAATGTGTCTTTTGTAACTTTTGGGGTCTGGAGCTTCGTGACTTCAAGATTAAAAGGTTCAACACTGAGCTTGAAATCTCGAAGCACAAAGTCCCAAAAAAACTTTAAGGGAGAGGATATAACATTGGATTGATTTCAGGCTTCGGGAATTCGGGGATTCCGGATAACTTGAAACAAAATATTTGAATAACTCCGAAGGATGAAGTCCCAGAGTGGAACCACAAACATGAATACTGCATGAATTAAACATTGTGTAGTTTCGTATCCCCAAAATCCCGTGAATCATCGATGTTAATATGAGTCAGGATTGACGATTTAGAATGGATCTGCCTTGTTGAAACACAAACAACAAATTTTATTAGTGCATAAAATATAAATCCTAAAGCGAAATTTTATTGATTAACGACAAAATCATGAATAATTTAAGAAAGGATTTGAGATTTGAATTTTTATTTTAAATTTTGACTTATGTTCTAACATAGGCTCCAACTGAGGATTGTGTCTCCCTGCGAGGCATGAAAGAAAAATGGACCTAGTGCCTTGTTTATTGGTAATGGAATCATTATTCTCTAAATTTAAACTAAAATTTATTCAACAAATTAAAACTCATTTTCTCACTTTTCAATATAAATCGAAATATTAGAATTATTAAAATTTAAAATTTCAAAGCATGTTGAACTTTAGATTTCAAGTAAAGCTATTAAAGAATTTCCTTCATCAAAATACACTCATGATTTATCTAAGGTAATTAATTAGAATCAAGCTAAAACATTAGATTTCAAACTGATGATTGTCTTAACTCAAGGGAAAAATTAGTTCTTTATATTTTTATGAATAAAACTCAGTTGGATAAGAGTATAGAAAATCCTGAAGAGTACTAATAATAGGGTTTGGGTAAAGATATGTAGTTTCACTTTATAATAGTCATCAAAAACATTTCTTCACTGGGCCAACCAGACGTTCATAGCCCCAGTGAAGATATCTGTATTCCCCAATCTTGAATTTCCCTTCACCATCCCACTATTTAACATTATTTTATTGATTTGAGATGAGGGAAATCATTTAGATGAATTTCTGTTCATCATCTCTTTTGGATGAGATGGGGAAAATCATTTTATGAATTTCCTTTCACCATTTGTCTTAACATTCTATTTATTTATGTGGGATGGGGGCAATCAATGTGAAATAACACTATGGGATGATAACTGTTAAAAATATAAATTAAGTGGAACTGTCTACATGTTAAAGTAAACCCTGAGATTAGTGCCTTCTCAAGACTAACCATATCTTTACGAAGATATTTTATCATTTGTTCTTTAAAGTTTCCCTTGAGAAAACTATGAATTATCATCTAATATAACAATTCGGATTTTGAGGAACTACCCCAAATATACCATTTCAATAATGATAAAGAAACAAAAGGATTTTCACCTTACTTGTGCAAATGACATGTTTGAAATTTTATCTATAAATAAATTCTTATCATTTCTATAGATATTAGAATAAAATTAAATGATCAAAATAGTTTAGTTTCATTATTCAACCTAAACTAATCTAACTAATAACAACACTATCTAAAAACAACTAAAAAGAAATGCTCAAATATGAGCTTATTTATATACAATTTGATTCTATTCCAAGCTTATGAAATGCTCAATCAAGTGATATCATATTTCCAATTTAATCAGGAAAGCATTTTATTCATTGAATTGTACATTCTTTCTCTGCAAATGTTTGAGAAAAACATGAATAATAATTGCAGTAAAAGAGTAATGGATGACTTTCCATACAATTGATTTTCACACTTACGAAGAAAGAGTGTTGAAAAATCCACACAACCTGGTGATTTCAAGTGGAATGAAAAATGATTTTGATAGGTATGAAAAATTACCTCCTCTTGGTTGGCCATAAACGATAAACATTCCACAAATTTGTCTTTCTTGTACACATGATTGGACTCAATTTGTGAAATTTTTCTTGATGTATTATTGAGGGGAGGTTCCACTAGGTCACAAACTGATAAAGCACTGAAACCTGTGACATTCAACTTATTGTACAATACAGATTCCATCCACACTACTACTAGATCTTTGAACTCATGAAAATTTTTCTCTTGATCCCGAAGACATAGTTGCTTTGGTATATCATAAACTTTATAAAAATAAAGAGCAACAAAATATTGTTGACATTCTTCATAAATTATTTTATTAGAATTCAAATCAACAAGATTATCATATAAATCAGAAGTCAACAACCTACTTTTTGAAACTTCAGAAGATTCCTTTTCATTAGTTTCAAGAGAAAGAAAAGAAACATAGTCTTGCTTTTGATAAATAGGTGAAGGAGTGATCCAGGAGGATCTAAGGAACGCTCATAGAGGTCCTAGGGGATCCATAAATGATAAAAATGTGGCCATATAAAATTACCAATAAAATGACATCATTGCGTAGAGCTCATCACCATCTTTCCAACGACGCAAATTTCGTATCAAACACAGATCGTATGCAAAAATTATGAGTATTCAAAGTTTGGTCAAAATAAGCAAAGCATGGGTGCCACGTAGCAGCACCAGAGGGTGACATGTGGCATGGTAACATCAACATCAATAGTGACATGGCACAATAGGGTGACATGACAGATTGGTTGGCATGTACAATCAACAGATGAGTTGGCAGGTCCAAGTGGTTCAATCAACGTTTGACACATGACACAAGTTAGTCAATGAGAGGTTGCACATGGAAACCCCTCATTGGCCATTAATGTTTTGGTTATGTAAAATATTTATGGAGTCCATGGGGTTTGACCCCATGACCTCCCTAACACTCCACGCCTTCACAAATATCCCATGACCATCACACCATTCATTGTTACTTAATCATACTACATGTTATAATATATTTGAATTAGTATTATGGTTCATATGGGGAGGAAAGGGGCCGAGGACTAGCCCCAACCCCTAGTTACACACCATATCACACGATCCTACCTTAACACCGTGGAGGGGCTTAACCTTATATGCGCAGGAGTCTATCTACATGCAATATATATTATGGTTTAAAACCATTTAATATAACTATGAACGAATATACCATATAAATATAGTATATGGTTAAGTTATAACCATAAAATTTATGCCATGCACGAGTTTGAACCTAGAACCTCTGCTATAATAGAGGATAATTTTAACCAACTCATCCATCCAACCTAGACTTAGCGGGATTCCACTAAATTTAGTAAATAAGTTGCTAGCTAAATTTGGAGGTAGTTTTGGAGCTTCAAATATATATTGGAACGAATCCCAATGCAATGGGAGATCCCTATGTGCATGCATCCCAAGACTACATAGAGTTCGAGTTAGAGACATGGCACAAATTTCGACACTGTATGGAATTGTACGGAAGTACGTACAAGTACAACATAATCTTGAGTTGCATCGTAAAGCATGCCAAATGGTACCTTAATGGATTTTTAAGTGTTTTATATCAAAATTGCACGATTTTTCGCAAGGATCGCAAATATGAGGTCAATTTTGTAATTTAAGGTCATCTATAGAATTTTTATGTCAGCATGTCATTAATTACCTTGTAGCACATTGTTTTGCGTGCCATGAGGTACTTTGACAGAATATGGGCAATATTATACTCATTTTTCTCAATTTTTCGCAAGGATTTCAAACATGAACTATATTTGTGCATTTGAGTTGTGGATTTTCAGAGCAACCTCAATATTGGCGTATTTAGTCCATTTACATGTGTTATGGTATCTTGAGATAAAGATACACAAATTTCCTTTGGTTGAAAGAACTTAAAGATGAAACAAAGCATGTCATCATTATTATTGCTTGAGTTCTTTTATTTTCTGCCAAGTTATCTCAATTGCAATTCAAATTAGTCATCATAAAGGGGTTTTGGATAAATGACACATCATCATCATTTTTTCAAATCACCTCAATAGATCCTAGATATTACATGGGAGTCAAGTTAGATGCTACATGTTTATTTTGAAGGAGTAAGTGGTGTCTAAATAATTTTCAATTCAAGTGGTATCAGAGTGAAGTTTTGACGTGTTTTTTCAAGTTGTTGGTGTGACGAGGTTTAAAAACTCGGATTGGTGAAGATTTTGAAGGATCTTTTAAAGAACACAAGATGGGTAAAGTCGTGATAAAATTGAGGTTGCAAAACGATATTAATCAACAAATCCAGTGAGAGAATGTTGAGTTGAGGATGCAATTGCAATAGCAAATGCTAGAGGATAGACTATTACGTCATGAAGACTTTCATAGAAGTATCTTTCATGATTTGGAAAATAAGTTGCAGTTATAGGCCCCATTCCATCAAGTAGAGAATGAGAAATATTCAATGCAAGTAAAGGACAAGTTGTTGGCACAACACCATGTAGCTGAGAAGATGGAGAAGCCAAAGTATCCTATGAACAAGATGCCATCACCTATTAAAGGGTTACAAGCAATAACCAAGGTAAAGGAAAGACCTCATTATGCAGGCTTAATATATGAGGAAGTTGGAGAATGTTCAAAGACAACTGAAGAGGCTCAACTAGAATAGGTTCTCAGTCCTGGTAAAGGGATAAAGACCGTCACTCATGAGTTGGACATGAGGGATGGAAGACCATCCGTGTATGTGAAAGATAATCCCTCTAAGAAGAAGGCTAAAGGAAAGGGATCATATTTCCAGAAGGGAAATAAAGTATGTTTCTCTTATTGTAATAAGAGTGGACACCGAATTGGGAAGTGTTGGACACTTCATCCGCACTTATGTTCGAAGCAGAACCATAGATATGAGAAAGTACTTGCAAGAAGAAAAGAAATAACAACTACATATGAAGATCTTAGTAAAGGATACTTCCTGATGGCTGGTCTTGGCAAGGTGAATTATGAAGACACCGAAGAATGGTTTGTGGATAGTGTCTCATCTCGCCACATGACAGGGATGAGATCCGTGTTTCTAACATTCTTAGAAATCGACAGATATTTCTATGTTGGATCTGGAACTAACACCAGGAAAGAAATTAGAGGATATGGATATGTGAGATTCCAGCTCATGTCGGGAGGATTTTCGGGGATTGAAAATATGCTATATGTTCCAAACCTAAAGGTTAAGCTACTCTCAGTTGCGTCATTTGAAGATGATGGCTATGTAGTTACATTTCAGGATGTTCAAGTACTTGTGCATTCAAGGGAGGCTGCCCCAGACACAACTCTAGTACTTGGGGTTCACAGATTGAGGATGCATAGGTCACTAGGAAGACCTATAGTATGGAAAAATGGTTTCTTAGAATCAGATTTTTCATCAGATTCAATGTCATATTCATTGTCAGCATCATAGGCATTGTCAGAGGTTGGAAGCTGCGAGACTCCTCCTAGTACAATGGGAATGATAAGTCCATAAGTAAACCATTTGAAAACATCATTTTATAAATGTATATTATTTTTATAGTATGTATATGTAAATATTTTGTAAATTATGTTTAAGGCTTGTGAGCCACTCATTGTAAATTACAGAGTGAGAGGAGTCTTGAAGGGATTTCTAAGACTTTTTCAACAACAGTGAAGACAATTGTGTTTTCTTGTCATCAGCTAAAGACTACATATGGATCGAATTGTCTGGTCAACATTCTTGATTCTGAAGAATTGTAAGTGAAGGAACAAAAGGATGTACGCAGTTGGAGCATGTAGATCAAGAGCTCAATAACAATAATTGTCAGCAAGACTACATATGGATCGAATTGTCTGGTCAACATTCTTGATTATGAAGGACTGTAAGTGAAGGAACATAAGAATGTAGATAGCTGGAGCACGTAGATCAAGAGTAGGAAGAGCATCGAAGTAATGCAAAAATTCTAAGAGATGATAAGAGGTACATACTTAAAGATGTATACCCATTCTATGTCATGTTCATGGATGTATACCTTTAACATAAACGATGAAGGTAGATACAAATGATAACAATCCAAGCATAATTGTTCTTTAAGGCAGTATAAAAATGGAAAAAGCATTCATTCATGGACTTCTACAGATACATCAACAATATAAGAAAAAACGAGTCCAAATGGGCAAGACATAGATCAACATTCGACTTGGTTTCAAATTGGTCGAGATAGACTGTCTTCAACAAAGGAGATGGAAGGGAATGTTGAAATACAAGATTTAGATATGACAAAGATTCAGTGAATGAAGGCTTTTATTACGCAGAAATCTATAAGCCAGAACCAGAGCTACATATATTAGCTACAGTGCCAGAGGCCAGAATCAAAGCTATGTTCCAGAAACAAAAAAAGGTACACTGATCTGATATCCAATATTTGAGGTCAATCCAAAATGAGAAAATGAGTACAAAATGTTCAACAAGATGGAAGAGTGAAGAAGCTTCATCACTAAGTTACTAATCAGATCATTTCAGTAAGATGGAAGAGTGAGTTAGAGTTATCATCACTAATTTGTTGAATATTAATACTTTTGGAGGTCCAAAAGTTCTTTAGTGGGAAGGTGTGATCTAGGAGGATCTAAGGAATGATCACAAAGGTCCAGGAGGATCCAGAACACTCACACAGGTCCTAGGGGATCCATAAATGTTCAAAATTAGACCATCTCAAATGATCAATAAAATGACATGATTGCATATAGCTCATCATCATCTTTCCAACGATGCAAATTTCATCTCAAACAGAGCTCGTACGCAAAAGTTATGAGCAATCAAAGTTTGGTCAAAATAGACAAAACATGGGTGCCACATGGCAACACCAGAGGGTGACACATGGAATGGTAACGTCATCATCAGCAGTGATGTGGCACAACATGGTGACATGGAAGATTGGTTGGCATGTACAATCATCATATGAGTTGGCAGGTCTAAGTGGTTCAATCAACGTTTGACACATGACATAGGTTAGTCAATGAGAGGTTACCACATGGCAGCCCCTCATTGGCCATTAATGTTTTGGTTATGTAAAATATTTATGGAGTCCATGTGATTCGACCCCATGAATCCCTAACACTCCACACCTTCACAAAGCTTCCATGACCATCACACTATTCATTGTTACTTAACCGTATTACATGTTATAATATATTTGAATTAGTATTATGGTTCATATGGGGAGGAAAGGGGCCGAGGACTAGCCCCAACCCTTGGTCACACACCATATCACACGACCCTACCTTAACACCTTGGAGGGGCTTAACCTTATATGTGCGAGAGCCTAGCCACATGCTATATATATTATGGTTTAAAATCATTTAATATAATCGTGAACGAATATACCATATAAATATAGTATATGGTTAAGTTATAACCATAAAATTTATGCCATGCACGAGTTTGAACCTGGAACCTCCGCTATAATAGTATATAATTTTAACCAACTCATCCAACCAACCCAGACTTAGTGGGATTTCACTAAATTTAGTAAATCAGTTGCTAGCTAAATTTGGAGGTAGTTTTGGAGCTTCAGCTATATATTGGCATGAATCCCAATGCAATGGGAGATCCCTATGTGCACGCATCCTGAGACTGCACAAATTTTGATACTGTATGAAATTGTGCGGAAGTACATGAAAGTACAACATAATCTTGAGTTACACCATAAAGTGTGCCAAATGGTACCTTAATAGATTTTTAAGTGTCTTATATAAAAATTGCACGATTTTTCACAAGGATTGTGAATATGAGGTCAGTTTTGTAATTCAAGGTCATCTATAACAATTTTATGTCAGAGTGTCATTAATGACATTGTAACACATTGTTTTGCGTGCCATGAGGTACTTTGACAAAATATGGCTAATATTATACTCATTTTTCTCAATCTTTCACAAGGATTTCAAACATGAAATCTATTTGTGCATTTGAGATGTAGATTTTCAGAGCACCCTCAAGATTGGATTATTTGGTCCATTTACATATGTGTTTTGGTATCTTGAGATAAAGATATGAAGTTTTCATTTGGTTGAAAGAACTTAAATATGAAACAAAACATGTCATCATTATTATTGCTTGAGTTCTTTTATTTTTTGCCAAGTTATCTCAATTGCACTTCAAATTAGTCATCATAAAGGGGTTTTGGATAAATGACACATCATCATCATTTATGTAAATCACCTAAATAGATCCTAGAATTTATATGGGAATCAAGTTAGATGTTGTATGTTTATTTTGAAGGAATAAGTGGTGTCTAAGGATTTTTCAGATCAAGGAGAAAGAACTGCCTCTATATGATAATTTTAATGAATTTTCTCATGACTATTATATTTTTAAAGATTATTTCAATAAATTCTTCCTCTTCACTAACACAAGAATAATCTTTATTGTTGTAATAAACCTTTTCTTTCAACACTAGATCACATTCTTCATAACAATCTGATTTTTCATTCTGAATACAATATTGATTTTGAAGAAAATGTATAAAAGAAGTAACCTTAGAATCTAAAAACTAGTTTTTATTGTTACCTTCCTTTTGTTCATTCATATCTAATTCATTTTCTTCATCAGTAAATCCCTGGAAACCACCTATAAAATTGATACAAAAATCATCTTCCCAATCATTAAAATGTTGTAGATTTGGAATAAAAGGCTTTTCTTGTTGCTCAACAATATGAAGGAAATAAGAATATATATCTTATTTGTCATGTTCCTCTTCTTCCCTTTGTTCTTATGTATCCATATCTTCATTTTTCATTTGACTAGGAAGTTTCCCACAAGCCCATAAATTGTTTTCAATTTCCTCAACATCAATAAACATTTGTTCCAATGTTGGGGATTTTCTTTCTCTGAGATAAAAATCCAAATCAAGATGATGTGCTAATGCATAGTATACCTTGGAAACTGCTTCAGAAGGACAAATCTTAACAGGAAAATTATAATACAACCTATGAAATCTTTTGTTAAATTTCATAACAGTTTCGTCATTCATTCTTTTCGCAACATAAAACTTAGATAAGTATTGATGATGATATTTTCTTTCATCCCATTTATGCAAGAAAACATCATGAAAGTCATTCCAGGAAAAAAATGATTCAACTAGTAAGTATTTAAACCATCTCTTGACCTCACCTACTAAAGAATGAGTGAACATTCTCATAAATACATCTTCATATTGAATTTCTAATCAATCTATGAGATGTTCAAAGGCTGCCATGTGCTTTTTTGTAGTAACATCATCTTCTCCATTGAATGTGGGAAGATATTTGAAAAATTTAGAAGGTAGATCATGAAGGATAGATGGCAACTTAAGAGGTTTATGTCTGTTTAAATCCCATGGGTGAATCTTTATAGGTTGATCACATGGTATATTGGAGACTGAAGGAGGTGGAAAATAAATATCACTCTCAATTGTTTTGCAATATTGATTGGGATTTGGAGGAATAGGAATTTGGTCATTAATTTTAGAAGGCAATAATAAAAAAGATTCATCGACTTGGGTAACATAAGAAGAAACCAAGGGTTTCTTTTTCTAAGATCTGGGATGGAGTTTTGGACTTATGATTCTCTGAATCAACAAGATAGCAGAGAATCGTTTCTAAATATATTTGATAAAGTAGCAAATGACTAAGTAGTAGATCTAGAATAACTTGAAAGAATTTTGTCATTTGGTACTCGATTATTTTGCATTGATTTTTCATTTATTTATCAAAGGTTGGTCACTCGGTGTAGTTACAAGTGGATTCTTCAAATTATGGAGTCATCAGGTGAAAACTGATAAGGCCTGTGTGTGTATTTGACTCTTGTTCACCCTCAAGAACCAGATCTGATCTTTGTCGTACTCCTAGGGAAAAAATAACTTCGTATCTTCGTCGTCAACAACGACGCCAAAAAATATGTTGTTCATGAGATTTATTCCAGGCTCACAGAACAATGTCATGCATCCAAATTAAATATATTTTATTTCAAAGGGCCATTCTACCTTCAACTTTGGAATGAGACTTCAATACTCTAATAATTTAGAAACACAGAGGCAATATCTCTTCCTTTGAGTTTTTATCAATAATCAAGAGATGAAAAGAATAATTATAGCAAACAAAATTGACAAACAAAGCAAGGTATCCAACTCTGATAAATATTACCTTATTTGCAATATCATAAATATGCATGTCTAAAATATGAATTAAGATGAGAACAACTATACAGATACAAGCTTGTTTTACTTACAACAAAACCAAGGAAAATCTATACCTAAATAGGTATCTAATTAAATGAACTGCAGTAGATGTATTACTAAATTGCAACCATTCATTTATTAGACGCCATAGCATGAAGAAGATGAATTATGATAATAAAAGTAGAAACACACATAAAACACATAACTCAAAGAAATGAGAAGTATAATATCTGTCTTCCTGTAGAAATTTCTATTAAAAGTCTCTCTTTACATTCAGTGAGAAAAATCCCCTCTTCATATCTCAAATGTCTTTATTTATACACTTTTGTCTTCACCAAAATAGGTTAGACTTCCACACTTCTGGATTTTAAAATAGAAGAAAATCTTTTAAATACTAGACTAACTGAATATTAGAAAAGATTTGAACATATGTCTTTCTTCTGGAAACTTCATCGCTTGCTGGCGGCTTGAAGGATTATCTCATTTTTTTCTCCCCTAAGAGGCGCTGTGACTTGTTATTGACAATATTCACTCCTGTAAGAAAAGCAAAACTTGTGAATATGAATGCAGAGATGAGGTAGAGTTCTGAATGCAAATACAAAAAAGAGGTGGAGTTCAAATCTTTTATCAAATCATAATTAAGATGCCATTAATTCTTTATTTAATATTTCTCATTTGAAACTCAGGGTCATAATACTAAATCTGGTAAATTTAACACCTGATGACGATGAACTTTACACAAACATATTACCCTAATCATGTTAAAAAGTCGTTAATAATCCTGATTATCAAGAATAAGTACTCCGACACTTCAGGACTTTGGGGCTTTGAATAGGGAATGTTAAACATATCACAAAGGTCAGAGTCACGAAGTAATTACTTACCCTTAATCAATCTTTATTAATCCTTACTTATCCTTTAATATCCAACACTTCGGTACTTCGACACTTCAACACTTCTGCACTTCAGTACTTCGATACTTCTGCACTTCGGTACTTCGACACTTCTATACTTCGGTACTTTGACACTTCAACACTTCTGGGATTCGTTGATAATATGATATCCCAGAGAAAAGTCTCCAGGAGTGACGTGGAAAGATGAAGTCACATATGATGACGTGTTGTAAGGACATGGGTGACACGTGTCATCCTGAAATGTGTGAATTATGTGTCCAAAATTCCTAAAATAAGTGCCAAATGTCTCCATGTGTAAAGAATGCTAGGTGGCATAGGACACGCTAGCTGAGTATTTCCCTTATGAATGTGTCTTTCGTAACTTTGGGGCTTTGGAGCTTCGTGACTTCAGGATTAAAA
The DNA here is from genome assembly GCA_009831015.1 of Picea engelmannii. NCBI lineage: Eukaryota > Viridiplantae > Streptophyta > Pinopsida > Pinales > Pinaceae > Picea > Picea engelmannii. Next base: position 1,404,735 of record ML776934.1, on the reverse strand, counting down.
GGTTCACCATTGAGCTTGAAATCCCGAAGCGTGAAGTCCTAAAAAAACTTTAAGGAAGAAGATATAACATTGGATTGATTTTGAGCTTCGAGAATTCATGGATTCAGGATAACTTGAAAGAAAATATTTGAATAATGTCGAAGGATGAAGTCCTGGAGTGGAACCACGAACAAGAATAATGCATGAATTAAACATTGTGCAACTCCGTATCCTCGAAATCCCGTGAATTGTCGATTTTAATATGCATCAGGATTGATGGTTTAGAATGGATCCGCCCTGTCGAAACACACACAACGAATTTTATTAGTGTATAAAATATAATTCCTAAAGTGAAATTTTATTGATTAACGACAAAATCAGGAATAATTTAAGAAAGGATTCGAGATTTGATTTTTTATTTCAAATTTTGACTTATGTTCTAACATGGCCCATAGATGTTTAAAATTGAAAAGACCATCCCCAAATCTGCATGACCTACTTCCACGCTTAGACCAGATTCAAAATCCTAAGAGTTAATCAATTTTATCGATCAATTATTCCAACCAATTGCCATTCCACCTGAACGTCCTTTGGCATCCATACCATTAAAATTTCATTGATTGAATAGAGAATCTAACATGGATACAATAACATCACCATCCTCCAAGGTTTGTAGAAGAATAATTTTGTTTGGTTGAATAGATACCACCAGTTTCTTCTGGGCCGTTTTTTTGGAAGGGCTCGCCACACCCCTATAGTTGAAAGAAAGGATTATCATGAGGAAAACTCAGTCGTGGTTTTCAATGCTCTAAGTTCCCCTAATATGGAAAGTTGTTTCCCCACCGTCAGGTAAACCAAATCCCTATTTCAGGCCTTTGTAAAATGGGATTTTCATCCCCTGCCCTTGTTCCCTAGGGATGTTAAGGGATTCTTCCCTAAACCTTGTAGGTTAGAATCTGATGGACCTGGGATTTCCCTACTCATGAGGTTATAAATAACCACCTCCTCCTCTGTATCCCACAACGACTTAGGTTCTTCTAAGAGCCTCACCTGACGGGATGGGGATGAAGATTGGGAAAGGGAACAATTGACAATGGGAAAGACTTGACTATAATATCCCTTGCTATTTTTTTTTGTTGCTTAGTATAATGATGTAGACAATTTTCCTAATTATGTGCATTCAACATGCTACCCACAATTTACATAAAATAACAATTCTAGAAGTGTAGTAAAACCACCAATATGGAAACTTCCAAATATTTATTTGCATTAAAGAGTTATAACAAAAAATGCATTAGAAAGAACTCCATCTATCAACCGATTTAGCTAAATAATGGAAACTTTATATAATTGCTTGAAGATTGTAGCCTCAACTTTGGTATACGAAACTTGTAGAGTTTACTATGTTGCAATAACCCAAACAACAATATTGGAGTTGAATGGGGACAATCCAGCTTGTGTAAATTTCATCTCAACGCTTTATGAGCTTTCTGTAGACGACAACTCTTAATCAATGCCCTCCTAGCAGCCACAGTATACTCCCAACAAAAAATAAATACTCTCACAGCTAGAGAAAACACCCCACAATTAATACTTGTCTCCCTAAGAAAAAAATCGTCCCCTATCCTATAAGTAATAGGCCCTTAATAAGCTAATTCGACCTCTAGTAGAAGTCTGCGACCCTCTAATCAGGTAGCTTGACTCCCTTTACAACAAAAGTTTCCTCTACAGTTCAAAAAATCGCCTTCTCTTTAATGGTGCACCCCCACCAAGGGAAAAATCGCCTTCTACACACTAGAAATTTGTCCCACAAATGAGAGGATAGGAGGACCCACAATTTTCTATGATAACTCAACCGCCACAGTCAACAACTCAACCCACTAAGGGGATACTCAACCCAAGTTGTAAAATATGACCCAAAAGGCAAATACCTCAATCTCTCCAAGAAGTTTGACCCTTACAAATTTAATCTCATCCACCACCTCCAAGAAAACCCAGTCAGATGTGAATAGAAATGCAACCAATGAAGATAACTCTGCTAGCAATAAAGCACAATCAGGAAATACATATGATCTCTTCCCCAAATGACTAGATAGGGCGGATATGTCACACCATCAAAACTAATCTCTGAAATTTCTCCTAGGGTTTTCGTCCCAAGAGTTCACAAGGCACAAAGAGCTCTCTCAAAGCAATTTTAGAAATGTTAAGACAAGAAATGAGAGAGGGTGCCCTCCTTTTCCCTTTTATTCCGTGGTTGACTCTTTTGCGACCATTTTACCTTTGAATAAGTTTAAGTGACTTTTCATATTCTCAATAGTCACTTAGGCACATTTTTACCACTTAATCAATGCCACCTTTTAAAATTAATTAACTACTGCTCCGATGACATTAAATAAACAATTAATTCCCTTTTTCACAATTGACCACACACTACGGGAATTACTTAATCTATTTAGTCAATCTTCTAGAAAACTCATTTGGAAAGGGACATTGCGTTGACCAGGTAAGGATGAGGAAGCCAAGCTTCCTTGGGATAAGGAGAGGTTTTTGAGAGAGCCCAAACCAATCTTTCCCCAAAATAGACAAAGAATTAATCAGAACATTAATGGACTGGGGAGGCAGGGAACACATACCCTGAGCTCGAGTAGAACCTTGTCTTTGTGCCAAGGCTGAAGAACAATCCGTATGAGACATCTTGGAATCACGATCTGAATCCTACCCAAGGTTTGGTGATACCTTGATCATTTTCCTCGTGCCGTTCTACCGAAAATGTCTCCCCTATCCTCCAAGCTTGTAGAAACCTCCTTATCTTGCAATCCGACGAGCCCCCTCGACCCCCACCCGAGGACATCTGTCTTTTTCTAATCGATTGAGATCCAGATCCGTCATGCTTAACCTTGAAAGGTAGGTGACATTGGCTGGAAACATGACCTTGTTGATGGCACTGACGACACCTAAAAGGAACTCACTCATAGTCCAACCTTTGAATAAAGGTTTTGTCTCCCAACACTAGTTCCAAATCTTCGCTGAACCTTCCCTTAAATTTAAAGAAACCATAATGCAAGCAACTATGAGTTCTCTTGTATCAAGAAAGGACATATCTGCTTCAGGAATGTGCCCAGGGTATTCCCAATCTCCATGAATATATCTTTGGTCTAGAACTCCACAGGTAGACCTGGGAGGCACACCCAAATGGGAATAACATCCAGCTGTTCCTTTCCTGCATCAAATAGACTGACTCCGCTGGGTTGGGCACCGAGAGTTGAGGGGCTTGAAGGCAAAATCCTCAGGTCTGAACCAAACACCAGAGCATCCCCAGAGGAAGACACAAACGAAAAATAACCTCCAGTTCCTAGAAAGGAAGAAGGTTCGGACAAAATCCCCGATGATAGCCTGTTTTCTGCTAAAACCCCAAAACTGATCCTGGGAAAAGAAAGAAACGTGTTTTCATGCGAGGCCTCCCGACTGACAGCTGGCTCCACCTAGATATTCGATCCAACTAGGAGGTCATGAGAGTAGTCAACAAACTCCTTCTCCAGACTGATATTATCTGCTGAAAACTCCATAAGACACCCCCTAGCCGGTTTGGCTACCCACGCACATGAGTCTAAAGGAAACTGCAGGCCACCAAACCCTCGCCATCTTCCCTAGGGTTTCCTTAGACCCAAACAACCATGATTGCTATAGATGTGATTTTTGTTTAAATATTTTTTTATTAAAGGAATGTAATAAATATAATAGAGTTATAAAAAATAATAATTTTTTTATTTAAAAAAAAACAATTTAAAATTTAAGGTATCATCTTGATGATACCATTGTTTATAGAGATCAACTTTGATCTATTAAATTTAAAAAAATTGAAAATTGGTAAGTATATGTTTGTAGTTGAAAAGAAAAATGATTAAATAATTTCTTAAAGTTATTATAATAATATACTTATTAAGAAGTCAACATGTCACTTGTGAATTTTTATGAGAAAACACATATTTTTAATCATTAAACCCACTCAACTTATATATATAAACTATTTACTTATATTAAAATATAAATATCATTATAAAAACAATTTATTTACAAAATTATATATATATATATATATATATATATATATATATATATATATAAAAGCCTAAATAATCTAACGAAATGAAGTAATGTTTTTAAGATATTTTTTTTTTCCGAAGGCTAAATTAATGAGTTCACGATGAAGATTTTCTATGTTTCAATTAGTATACATATTTTTGTTTTCAAAAAATTAAAAAATACTCAAAAAGTAACATATTAATGTATTAATTTTTATGATTGATTAAAAGGGTAGTTTGTTTGGCCTAAGGGATTTTGACTTGTAGGTGATAATTTTATGGTTTAGTAAATTTTTATATTTTTTATTATATAAAAAAACTATAAATGTTTTATAATTGAAAATTTTAAAACGATAAAACAATATAACAATGTTTTGATAAAAAAATGAAGTGGTTATATTGAATTGAATTAAAATTTGAGGTTTTATCAATTTAGGGAGAATATACGTAGAGATGAAGGTATTGAGAAAGTATGGAATTAAATTATCTCAAGGAATCCTTTAATAATGTGTAGGTTAAGGGACTCCCCGTACCAATTTTTTGATTCTTGTCATGGTTTTTTTTGAAATTTGGCTTACATAAATAAATATAGATAAATAAAGAGAATAATTAAATATAAAAACAGTATATATCTCAAATAGATTTTAATGCTGATTTTATTGCATGTAGGTCATCGTTTATTAGGGTGGTTTGCTTTTTTTTTTTTTTTTTGTGACTTTCATTGATTCAAATGGAGTGATGGGTTCTTGTAGCTCACATTCTTCTAGTTTTTTCTGCGCTAATCTTGTCTTGGTTTGAGAGGGATTGTTGAGCGCTAGGACTTTAGGTTCTCTTATTCTTCCTCCACCTTATTGGCCCAATTCACTTGGATCTTAGAAGAGAGTGGTCATCAATGAAGGGTGGGGGGGGGATGTGACTTGAAGAATCTCTAGCAAGGGAGCATGCCTTGCTTCTTCTTTTGGCTATGGAGTCAATGATGTCCTAGATACCAAATTTGATAAGAATAATCCCTTGGAGGTGGAGAATGCAATGGAGGGGGGGTGCTTCCTTTCATAATGTTTGAGTATGCATAAGACCTACACACTAGATTGCTAGCTAGAGCCCCAACATCCTTGTTGCACATCTAGGTAGATATTCCTTCTTTCAAAATACCCATTCAACTTCTAACATTTCATTCCAAATATGTTCGTTAGACATTGAGTCATTCAAGTATCTCCTCCTAAGTTACATGATATTCCAATCGAGCACTTCAACTATATTTCAAATGAGTTCAAGTTTCTTTGATCTCCTTAATTGATCCGTTTTTAATCATCTGTGTCAAAGTCTCTTTCAAAAATATAATGTTTCAATCATCCTCAATCATCTGATCCAACCCAACCCATTAATAGTGCCTCTTTGTGGATAAGCTACAATTATGCGAATAGACCCTTTGAAGTTTTTCCATTTGAACGATTCGATTTGTGATTGTACTCAATTTAATTCCATCCTTCAAATTCTTGGCCTTTATAGGCTAAGAATTACAAATTTCAAATCTTTAATGTTCAATGGTTGGTTTGAAGAAAAATTGCCAAGAAATCCTAGCTTCCTAGCTTCCTTTCATAATGTTTGAGTATGCATAGGACCTACACACCATATTGCTAGCTAGAGCCCCAACATCCTTTCTGCATTGTATTCCTTCTTTCAAAATGCCCATTCAATTTCCAATATTTCATTGCATTTGTTAGTTTTAGCAATTTCCATCATGACCATATACATTGTTCAAAAGTACTTTCCATTTGAATGGTGTAGCGTGGTTGAGCTTAAGACCAATTGATACTACATATTCTAATGACACGATGATTTCTGAGCTCATGTTATCGAATGATAAATTCTTGTTGAGCCCTTGTCGCAATTGTTGTTTTCGCTATTCAATATCCCAGCCATAACCATCTCAACTCTGGCCTATAGAAACCATTCAAATGAGAAATAATCTCTTTTACAATGATGGTTAGCTTGTCATTCAAAAGTATCCTTTGTTAACCCAAGTTTCTTATCGAAAAATGACCATTTGACCTTAATATAAAATCATTTAGCATTCAATCATTATCTTTCGATCCAAATCCAAAGCAAAATCTTCCTTATCTTAGTTAACTTTTAGTTATTTCAAAAGACTAAATCGAGAACAAGTTAGTAAATTTTGAAAGGTTTTGTGCCTATTGTAGATTTTAATCTTGTACAATTATTTACTGCAAACAGATTTTCAGTAAAAGAACAAAAAAAATACAATGGCAAATACACACATTACACAGAGATTTTTCCCCTGGAAACCCAAACAGGGAAAACCAACATATTCTATGTTCATTCACATCATACATTGTTTACAATACAATACACATATAGGAGCCAATGACATCCAAAACCCTAACCCAATAAACTAGATTAATCAACAACCCTAATTCCTTAACCGAAAATAGAAAACCATCGGCAAAAAAACATGTGCTGAAAAACCACCCAACTATGGACACGAAAAATGAGGCAAAAAAGGTGACATGTTTCTCGAGGAAAATAATATACACATACCCAACACCTATTATAAATCAAGGGAAATGTTCCTCAAATTAGGCTAAGTCCTATCTCAACACATATAGCTAACATAAGCCCACTTATAAGTAGTGTAACAATTTATAATTTTGCCTCAAAGATTATTTTGACGATTTGGATAATGTTTCTAATATTATGCTATGTTTTTTAAAATGTATGAAATTAAGATTTACATACATGGCACCTAACAAACAAGCCAATAATAAGAAATAAGTAAAGGAAAATAGACAAGGGAATGAAACTGGTAATAGAAGCATTGAAGACATATTCTAAGAGATCAGTGTATGCTAACACTTCACATCATATTGACATACACAATTATCATCACTATGACGAATTGTTTTAATTAATAAAATATGGGGTAGGATTACCTAATACGTTTGAACCAAATGAGAGGCAACAATATACGATTGATGGCGTGAAGAATCTACAAAGGTATTACATTCATAACGCAAATTCCTGATCAAGGATAGTAACTTATGTATAAATACTTAGATGGATTGTTATCCCCTAGCCTATGGATAACTAAGAAGATCACGTCTCGATGCCCACAGGTCCTAGACATGGAGTGCTGAGAGCCAGACGACTTAAGCATGGCTCTGGTGGGCTTCTCTTTTATTTAATGCAATTCACATATCACTAGCAGCAATTTTCATCACACTGGCTTGGTCCTGAAGTGGCAGTGGGCCCTGTTCCATGAGGTAATGAGTCTGGATATCATGGTATGTATCACTTTGATATTTAAACCACTTGAACATGTTGCATTAAGTCTTTCTTCATTTCATGACGTTTGCTTGGATTTTATGCTCTTTTCCTCGTCTAAACTTGGAAGGGTGACACAATGCCATAGTTAGTTGATTTCCCTTTAGGATGGGTTGCTACTGGGTGGATCTTTGAAAGGTCATTGTCCATTCCCTCCATACTTATCAATTTCCATATTTATTCCTTCCATCTCCCCTTCCTTTTTGGGCATTGGAATTGGCTACACTAGGAAGGGTTGTACCTTACCTCATGGGAAGAAGGGGCTAAAGGCCTGGAGAGTAAAATTTGTCGGCAAGAGTTAAAAGCCAATTTTGAAACCTTCTAGATGCTTCGCCCAGGGATCCTCGAGAAAGAAGTGAAAATATTCTCAATAAGAAAAGGGGACCCACAAGATAACATAAATACTCAAGGTACTAGTTGATGGATAGGAAGTCTCATCATGAGCCACCCTATTATGACCATGGACACATAGCGATATGACATTACCACCTATCTGGTCACCAAACCAAGGTAGTGGTTCTTGGTAGCATATCCAAGAGAAAGGGGGTCTCATTATGAGCCAACCTTCTCATTTCCGTGAACTGATTTGTGGATGACACTGTTACCTCTGGTCACCAAGCCAAGACAATGACCCTCAACTATTCCCTTGTAGCACAAGAGAAAAAGATCAAAAGAAAGAAAGCTAAGAATAAATGACAATTAATGGGCTAGGAATAAATTGCATCCATGACAAGGTGAAACTCACCCTCCACAAAGGAACCCACAGGTAAGACTCTACATTTTTGTGTTATCACATGCACCCCATGCCACCTCATACACTTGCATGAATTGGACCAGACTCCACATGAGAAACACCCCAAACTTAAGGGGGATTAACCCAATAGGATACCCTAAGACCCTCTCTAAATCTAAACTTTTCAAATTGCATAATGTATTTGAGAATTTATTTGGGGTTAAGGGGGGTTTGATGCACATGTTCAGGTGATTTAATTATTGGATATGATTTACATGTTATGATCCTTGTGACTTATGAACCCCTAGAGGGCGTACTTGTTGTCTTTATAGGAACTTTCCTGGTGGACAGGTGCACATGAGGGAATGATTAGCTCAGGCCTTCATAAGGGCTCAAAGCACACATATGGACACTGAAACCCCATCCAGGGGTAAGAAGAGATTGAAGGCTTGCACTAGAAGAAGTAAGGACATTGCCTTTGGAGGCAGCTTGGTAGACCTATACCTAGGGGATCATGATCTTGCCACCTAAACGTTGGCCTTTGGAGGTCTTGGACGTCACCCATGTAGCCCTAGTTGCCATCTACTTGCTGTGGTTGTCACCTTGGGGGAAATCCTGAAGTTATTGACACGCGTAGGCAAGGATTTTGGCCTTTGGAGGCCCAACGTTTCACTTACTGTACCCAATGTTCCATGATGGAGGTCCAACGTCACCCTAGAAGGGCATGACGTCACCTTTAGGAGGGTCTTTAAATGAAAATTGATTTCATTTTGTTTAGATTTAATTTTTGTAAAAAACTGGCGAGGTCGGCCCTGATTTTTTGACCTAAAACTTAATTAAGATCAAGTTTTGTATAAATAAACAAAAAGTACATTCATTTTTCATCACAACTTGTCATTAGACAAGGGGAGGTCTGAAATTTCACCCTAGTTGGGTGTACTTGGCTGAAATAGTGAGGCACTACTCTTCTTGGAGGCTTGTTTTAACACTTGGATCATTTTTTTGAAGTTTTATGGTGATCTTGCATGGTATATTCATGATTATTCTTGGTGCAAATAAGTAAAATCTACATTTTGTCATCTATTGAATGGTTAATGGTATGGTTTTATTTTCTCATACAATATTATGAAATTTCATGGTGTATTTAATGCTTGAAGTAAGAAACTTAGTGATAACTTTCTTACTTTTTATTTCCCTAGCTTCATAAATTGATCTAATAATTAGTGAAACCCTAGGGACATAAATTGCTAGCTCCCTTGAGGTCTTAACTTAGTTATTGTGCTCAAGGTACTTCTCATCCACAAACTCTTCAAGAGGAAGGAGGTGCTAGGGCCTAGAAGTGCCTACGACCTAGCTCACCTCTCTTCTTAGGGTCAAGAAGCTTAGGAGGACTTAAGGTGCTATTCCTCCTAGTTATTGATTTTTCTTGAATAGTGTGCATTATCATATGTTTTTCATCCTTCAAAGAGGTCACCTCATTAACTCCATCTACCCCTAAAAGGAACTAGTACTCAACTCTTACTTTTGACAAGACTACCAACCTCAACTAAAGCTTTCTACTTTATACCCTACTAATTTACTAACCTAGTCTAGATTAGTAATCTTAGAGCTTGTTGTTGCTAACATCACTGTTACAACCATTAGTTTGTAGCCTTACCAATCCTGTTAACCAAGCAAACATACCTAGAAATTGCACAAGCCTAGGCCCTATCATCTTAAGGATTTGAACCATTTCTTATTGTCATTTTAAGTGCATTTTTGAAGTTGTTGATGTTGTTATAACTGCTATTAAAACCACTGTTTGCAACCAATATCAACCTACTAACTAACTTATAAACTTCCCATAAAATTGTACTAGGCAAGTTGTTATCACTTAACGCAAAAAATGTATATGTCGTTGCCTCATTAAGGTACCTTTTCTAAAGTGAGTTATTGTTGTCATAACTTATCTCTACTGCTGTTACAACTATCATTGACAACCTGTTTAAATTCAATTGTTGGTTGATACATTTAGGGAACTCACATGAGACAAAGTAATATGATTGATGCTTCTTAATACATGTTCACATTTTCTACACAAGTCTGTTCTTGTTGATATAAATTGTAGCTGTTATTATTTACTCATTGCTGTCATTTACTTGTCATTAGCTGTATACATAGACTACCAACAAATATTTACAAGTTTACTGTCTTGTTGAAGCATTATTATCACTTGTTATTTCCTTTAACATTTGTTGTTGTATTGGGAAGGGGAAATTACACTGTTATATTCCTTTTGCTTCATCCTTTCAAGACTTAAACTTGACTTAAGTGATCTAGAGAGATGGGTAGTTTTCTTACTATTTCTTTCCCTTCATCAACCCACTAGGTCTAGGGATGTCTCCCTTGGAGTGAGTCTTTCCTCCTCCTAAAGAGAAAGAGGTACCTTTTTGGGGTGATAGTGATAATTCTACCTCTGTGTTACTCAAATCTAGGCCTACTTTCCTTCATGATTTGGGCAAGTACATATTGTGCGATAATATTTTTAGTGCCATTACTGGGGATTATCGAGTCAATTTTCCTCGAACGACACTTTTTCGGTAAGCCTTTATCCAAATCCTTCACTTCACAAAGCTTACCTGGCGACTCCACTAAGGGTGATTCCTCACTCCCTTTGATAATCCTTAAGAGGTTATCTGGAGACTCCACTGACTTACTCTCTACTCCGTGATACTTTCAAGACATGGGATCATGGCGCCCTCGAAACAAGTGTATCTGACTATTGATTTTGAAATCTTTCAAGGATACCCACATTATTTGGATATAAAATGGTTAAAAAACTCTCCAAGATTCGGAGGCCTCTCAATTACTCACATTGTATAGTTCTTGAAGTATATATGTGAGATAGAATTTGAAGGGGAGGATGTTCTAGTAAAATTGTTCATATTTTCCCTGTCGTCTTTTTTTGCAATATTGGATTAAGGGTTGTTGCAAAGATAAGGGTATATCATATTTCATAGCCTCATCAGTAGGTTTATTGAGTTTGTGAAACCATAATGCCATACATATGAATATGCCCTTCAAAATCTTGTAATAGCTCTAGAGGACGAACGATTCACCATTGATATTGTGGAAGATCTCATGGATGTGTACCATACTCAATACCAAGAACCCTTTGATATAGAAGGAAAGACTTGACTGAAGACGTGAGTTATGAGGATGAGGCACTAGTATATTCTCCTTCATCCGATGAAGCTCTCCAAAGTCCTATCTCTCATGCGTAAGACGAAGAGAATGAGGTGAATCATTTTCCTTTCTAGATTTTTTATAACACTTTTTTCTATGATTTAGAAGGTGAAGAAGTAAAGGAACCCATGGAAGAGCTAGGTCCTTCATTTTCTGATGAAGGTGAAAAGATGATTAAATACACGAGTCTTGGGGATGATGTACTGGATGCTCTTCCATTTGATGAAGTCATCCAAGTCTTTGATGCTCATGCACAAAAATAAGTGAACACGTTAAGTTCTTTCCCTTTCCAAGATTTTGATGATGCTTTATTTTATGATTTGGAAAGTGAAGAAGTATTAGATGATCCCTTGGATGCATTAAATCCTTCATGTTATGATAAAGGTAGTGACATGGTTGATAATATTGATGAGTTCATACATGTTGGAAGACGTAAGTGGATGTGATTGGTTCTGATGAGGATCCTATTACTGTCCTTATACACACCTACTAACGTGGAGAAGTATCCAACCCAATTGGTGTGTCCTTTGAGGCAGAAGACTAAGTCCAAACCCACTGTCACTTCGATATGGACTTCTTTCGTCTAGGCTCACTCCTAGGGAAGCCAAAGGGGTTAGACCCTATTTAATTATGTTAAGGTTGAATTAATGATCTAGGAGTTAATTTGGTTTTTAATTAAGGATTCCCAACCCAATGACAAGCAAACAATGCAAATGCAACTTTTAGATGACAAGAAAACCTTTTTCTTTACAATACAATAAACAGACAAGTGCCTAAAATATATCCAAAGTTTACTTACACAATTACAAAAAATATCTACAAAATGAAATACAACATGAAATATCTACACAATGAATTCAACAATGAAATGACTTAGCTTTAGATGATTATATCCAAATGAATAAAGAATACCATTAACCCAATAAATAATGAAGCATCAATAAATGAAAATATTCACAATGAAAGAGATAGCTTGAAATTGAAGATACTTGGAAAGTTAAAACGCATGGAATGTAAATTACTTGAAAATAAAATGGCACAAATTGGAAAGAAAGATAACTGAACTTGAAATTGCAAGTGTTGTGAATGTAGTGTGTAGGTTGATTTGAATAAATTTTGAGTCACTCATGAATTAGGGGGAATTAAGGTGTGAGAGATACAAGCCTAGACTATGTGACTACCCCAAATCCCTATCCCTTCAACCAAAAGGAAATGTTGGGTGATCAAGAAGAAGGACAAACAAGGTCCTTCCCTAGCTCCACAGGTCAGATTCAGAATGCTTGGGTGCCCAAGCAAGGAGGACACATAGTGCCGTGAATCCGTCCTTGACTTCAACCCCTTATAGCCTCCGAAGTCACCCTATTTTGGTGGTTGAAACAATGAGTGGATTGAGTGCCTAATTAGACTAGCCACACAGTCCTTTTCCCCTTTCTTAGTTACCCAAGATCCACCGAAGTGAAAAGGGGAGGGAATATGGGGCAGAAGGAGGGGCACAAGTTTGATTACTTTCCAAAATAAACAATTTACACTAGCCTCACAATATTGCAAGGTTGGCAGAGCCAAACACAATGCAAGGTGTGGGCGCAAAATTAATGAATTAAATAACTTGAAATGAAATAAAAAATTGCCTAGCCACACAACTTTGCCTTAAGGACAAAGGTGGGAAAAAATGTAAATAACTTTACAACCTCACAACAATGGAACAAGGAGGAGTACAAGCTTACCGATTTTGTGCCAAGGTGGGTGAAATGTAAAAGAATAAATTAAAAGGAAATAGCTAAACTAGCCACACAACCTTCTCTTTATGGGAGAAGTGGGGCAAACAATAAGATGCAAAACATAAAATTTAAAACTGATCTAGCCTTCACGATATTGCATGGATTGGCACAACCAATCACTTTGCAAGGTGTGGGCAATACTAAACTAATTTAAAATATCACATTTTCAACTTTAGTAAAGAGAATGCAAGCCCAAGAGACTCTCTTGGGTTGCTTACAATGTCTTAGATGAATATAGAAAGAAGGGGGTTTGATACCCAAGTTTTAGGAGGCTTTCCTTGAGTGTTTTGAGGCCCCAAATGGGCAACACCTCCCCTTTACGTGGCGAGAATCTGCACAAAACAACAAGCAAAACTTGCTGGAAATGCTACAAAAACACTTAAAAACTTATTAATTTCTGTTAGTGTGTAAAACATAATTTTTTAGAGTACAAATCTAAACAAAAAATTTGATTTTAGATGACTATTTCATAACATAAAATTGCTTTAAAGTTAATGAGAAAGATAGAAATGATAAAATTTTTTTATTGGAGGCTTTAGATGGTTGAAAAAGTGAATTTCCAGATATGAAATTCACTTCTTCAAACCCTTGAGTGACCTGCAAATGAGTGAAAACTTGCTACACAACCAAGAAGGAGACGAGCACATCTAAATAACTTGCAAAATACTTTCCAAATTCTATAAAAATAACTCACAAAACAAATAGTAATACTACTATAAATTCTTCCAAGCAAAATACTTTGCTTGGATTTGCAAGTTAAGACAATGTAAACAATAAACACACAAGAGTAAAGAAACAATATCACCTCACAAAATAACCATGAACAACATCAAGAAGAATCCCAATGCACATAATATATCCTCCAAACCTTCCTTTTATTACAAGAAAAATGTTGCTGCAAATACTTGCAACAAGATTTACAATGAGAGAGAGAGAGAGAGAGAGAGAGAGAGAGAGAGAGAGAGAGAGAAGATTGGGAGAGATTTGGGCAGCATAAAATTGATATGAAAATAGATGTAAAAATGAGGAGGGGTAGACATTCTTTTATATGAGGGAGAGAGTTGAAACCCCTCTTTGATGAATTACAAGTGTCACACATCCAAGAGAGATAAACAAAGTCAAGGAAGAGACACTTTTAGGGTTTTGGTAGTGAGTTAGGGTTTGAGGGGTGATATGTGAAGGGGAAAACACCTTTTGACTTGTCAAACATGAGGTTATGCTATAGGAAGGGAGAACCTAGGGTTCTAAGCATTTTTTCACTTTAATTTTTTACTTTTCCCTAAGTTCATGAGGAAGGGGGGTGCACTTTTCACTAGGGAGACTCACTTTTGGTTGTTGGCTTGGAATGGGGGGGTATTTTAAGTGGAAAATCACTTTTACAACTTAGTAAATACATTAGAATTCATTTCCCCATTCTATTTCATGACTTTAGACATTTTTACAATTTTTGGCTTTTTTAATTTAGCCAATTATTCGCTGACTTTTAACTGACTTGGACTCCTCATGGACATTGAACTAGAAAAACTTGTCCAATTGAGATGAAACTTGGTCCAATGGTGTAGGGGGTCATATTCCATTTTATTTGAGTACTTTCACCCCTATACAAAATCCACAAGGACCAAATTTTTACATTTTACATAAAAAATAATTAAAACTTCCAATTAATGGAAAATTTTAATAATTAAAAAATACCTATCAAAACTTAACGAAATTCCACAAAAATATACGAGATGTCTAGCATGGTAATTTAAAACATTCCTAAACCTTATTAACCTATTGGGATCGATCATTAGAACTCCTTTGACCACTTTGGAGGATTTTGTGAGTGAAAAACTCAAGGATAATTAAAATTGCTTGGTAGGCAAGATTAATTACCTGAGGAAAAACAACACTTGATTAAAGGACTTCCCTAATGATAAAGACCTAAGTAAAAAACTAAAAATTGATTCATTCTGACCTATTACATTATTATCCCACACAGGGAAGCATACATTTTGAGTACACAGAAAGACATGCTTGGGGAAAAATTTGCCCTGCTGAGCCATAAGTCTTCAAAATATGTTGTAACGCAAGGTGCATAGCTTCATGGTACATGAATTTGACACCTAGTTGAAATATGTGTTCAACAGATCCTATTTATGATATGGAAGGATATCTTCAAATGTTTCCTTTAGAACAATCATATGGTGTTCCTAATAATTTTGACGTTTGGCAACAAGATGATGATATAATTACATAAGTTTTCCAAGTTCGCAAGGATGACCCAGTGCAATGTTCTCCTGATGATTTTCGATCATACCTTGAGGATTTTGATGAGTATTCCTTTGATCACTTCGATTTATTCTATGAAGAATATTATCAACCATTGTTGTGCTCAAATTTTGATAAAGGTGAGGATGTTGCTTTCCTGAAGCAAGATACTTGTGACAAGGTTGTCCATTTCCCTCTGATTTCTTTACCACGTTATGTCACTAAGGATGCAATTGGGGAACATGTCTCTTGTTTCAAGTTTTCTTTAGGGAAAAACTTTCCATTAGAATTCAAGGGGACGTCGAATGCCTTAAGAAGTTTTTTATCTCAATATTTTAGCTTTCTCCTGAGAAGTTGTCAGTTTCCCTCTAAGTTATTGTTAATCCCTTCTCAGACCCCAGGGAGTGATGATGTCCAAGGTAGTCAATCCTTAGACTCTTTGAGCCAACCCCTTGAGTCCTTGACCTCTCAATATCCTTTTATGATATGGATTGATCACTTTTCTGGAAGGGCGACTTGGCATGATTTTGTCCCTCCCTCCCGCCTCCATGAGCTAGACATTACGACTTCCTATGATACAATGCATGCTATAAATTATGTTTATTTTGTGCTTAACTTGTCATTGTTTTGGTTTATGATGAAGCGCAAAGGAAGGTGTTATGATACATTTCTAGTGTGGTTGTATTGGTTGTATGCTTATACCTAGCATTTGACAGGTAAGTACAGGTAGGTAGGCATTTGCATCCATTGTACATACCATTGCATTTAATTTTAGCATAGTTATATTTGAAATTTTTATATTGTCTTGATTCATTATGTATATATGTATGCTCATAATCATATGTTAGACTAGAGATGATTTTATTCATTTATTTCAATTTTTATATCATATATGAACAAGGGGTGATATCACCACCTTAGATGTTACTAATATATTTTGTTGAGATTTAGAAGGCACATATCATACCATAGATGATGAGGTTCTCATGCGCTCTACGGTGAGTACATGTCCCCGAGTTGGAGCCAAATGTTATCTCCTAGCCTAGGGATAACTAAGGAGATCACGTCTCGAGGCCCACAGGTCCTAGACATGGAGTGCCAAGAGCTAGACAACTTAAGCATGGCCCCGAAGGGCCCCTCTTTTCTTCAGTGCAGTCCACATATCACCACCAATAGTATTCATCACACCGGCTTGGTCTTGAAGTGGAAGTGGGTCTTGATCCATGAGGTAATGAGTCAGTATATCATGGTATGTATCACTCCGATATTTAAACCACTTGAACATGTTGCATTAATTATTTCTTCATTTCATGACATTTTCTTGGATTTTATGCTTTTTTCCTTGTTCAAATGTGGAAGGGTGACATAGTGCCCTAGTAAGTTGATTTCCATTTAGGATGGATTGCTATTGGGTGGATTTTTGAAAATTCATCATCCGTTCCCTCCATACTTACCACTTTCCATATTTATTCCTTCCATCTCCACTTCCTTTTTGGGCATTGGGATTGGATACACTAGGAAGGGTTGTACCTTACCTCATGGGAAGAAGGGGTTAAAGGCCCAGAGGGTAAAATTAACTAGCAAGAGTTAAAATCCAATTTTGAAACCTTCGAGATGCTTTGCCCAAGGGTCCTCGAGAAAGTAGTGAAAAGATTCTCAGTAAGAAAAGGGGACCCACAAGATAACATAAACACTCAAGGTACTAGTTGATGGATAGGAGGTCTCATCACGAGCCGACCTATTATGACCATGGACATGTAGCAGTATGAAATTACCACTTATCTAGTCACCAAACCAAGGTAGTGTCTCTTGGTGGAATATCCAAGAGAAATGGGGTCTCATTACGAGCCAACCTTCTCATTTCTGTGAAATGATCTGTGGATGACACTGTCACCTCTAGTCACCAAGCCAGGACAGTGACACTCAAATATTCCCTTGTAGCACAAGAGAAAAAGATCAAAATAACGAAAGATAATAATAAATGGAAATGAATGGGATAGGAAACAATTGCATCCATGACAAGGTGCATCTCACCCTCCACAAAGGAAACCATAGGTAAGACTCTACATTTCCCTGTTATCACATGCATCCCATTCCCAAATATTTACCCCATTCCACCTCATACGCTTGCATGATTTGGACCAAACTCCACCTGAGAAACACCCCAAAATTAAGGGGGATTAGCCCAATAGGACACCATGAGACCCTCTCCAAACCTAAGCTTGTCAAATTGCATAATGTCTTTGAGCATTTTTTTGGGGTTAAGGGGGGTTTGATGCACATGTTCGGGTGATTTAATTATTAGATATGATTTACATGCTATGATCCTCGTGACTTATGAACCCCTGGAGGGCATACTTTTTGTCTTTGCAGGACCTTTCCCAGTGGACAGGTGCACATTAGGAAATAATTAGCTCAGACCTTCATGAGGGCTCAAAGCCCACAGATGGACGCTGAAACCTCAACTAGGGGGTAAGAAGAGATTGAAGGCTTGCACTAGAAGAAGGAAGGGCATTTCTTTTGGAGACACCTTGGTAGACCTAGACCCATGGGATCATGCTCTTACCACATGAACGTTAGCCTTTGAAGGTCTTGGACATCACCCATGCAACCCTGTACGTCATCTACTTGCTGTGGTTGTCACCTTGGGGGCAGTCCTGAAGTTATTGGCACGTGTGGGCAGGAATTTTGGCCTTTGGAGAACCAACGTTTCACTGCTTGTGCCCAATGTTCCATGATGGAGGTCCAACGTCACCCTAGAAGGGAATGTCATCACCCTTAGAAGGGTATTTAAATGCAAATTGATTTTATTTTCTCTAGCTTTAATTTTTGTAAAAAACTGGCGAGGTCGGCCCTGATTTTTTGACCTAAAACTTAATTAAGGTCAAGTTTTGTATAAATAAACAAAAAGTACATTTATTTTTCATCACAACTTGTCATTGGACAAGGGGAGGTCTGAAATTTCACCCTAGTTGGGTATACTTGGCTGAAATAGTGAGGCACTACTCTTCTTGGTGGCTTGTTTTAGCACTTGGATCATTTTTTTAAAGTTTTATGGTGATCTTGCATGGTATATTCATGATGATTATTGGTGAAAGTAAGTAAAATATGCATTTTGTCATGTATTGAAGGTTAATGGTATGGTTTTATTTTCTCATACAATATTATGAAATTGCATGGTGTATTCAATGCTTGAAGTAAGAAACTTAGTGATAACTTTCTTACTTTTTATTTTCCTAGTTTCATAAATTGATCTAATAATTAGTGAAACCCTAGGGCCCTAAAGTGCTAGCTACCTTGAGATCTTTGCTTAGTTATTGTGCTCAAGATACTTCTCATCCACAAAATCTTCAAGATGATGGATGTGCTAGGGCCTAGAAGTGCCTACACCCTAGCTCACCTCCCTTCTTAGGGTCAAGAAGCCTAGGAAGACTTAATGTGCTATTCCTCCTAGGTCTTGATTTTTCTTGAATAGTGTGCATTATCATATGTTTTTCAGCCTTCAAAGAGGTTGCCTCCTTAACTCCATCTACCCTTAAAAGGCACTAGTCCTCTCCTCTTACTTTTGACAAGACTACCAACCTCAACTAAATATTTCTACTTTATACCCTACTAATTTACTAACCTAGTCTAGACTACTAATATTAGAGCTTGCTGTTGTGAACGTCACTGTTACAGCCATTAGTTTCAACTTTACCAGGACTATTAACCAAGAAAACATACCCAAAAATTGCACAAGTATAGGCCCTATCATCTTAAGGCTTTGAACTATTTCTTGTTGTCATTTTAAGTGCATTTATGAAGCCATTGATGTTTTTATAACTGTTGTTACAACCACTGTTTGCAACCAATATCATCCTACTAAATGACTTATAAACTACCCATAAAATTGTAGTAGGGAAGTTGTTATCATTTAATGCCAAAATTGTGTGTGTCGTTGCCTCATTAAGGTACCTTTTCTGAAGTGTGTTACTGCTGTCATAACTTGTCTTTGTTGATGTTACAATTATCATTGGAAGCCTGTTTAAATTCGATTGTTGGTTGATACATTTAGAGAACTCACATGAGACAAAGTAATATCATTGCTTCTTAATACATGTTCACATTGTCTACACGAGTGTGTTCTTGTTGATATATAAATTGCAGCTATTATTGTTTACTTATTACTATCATTTACTTGTCATTAGCTGTATACACAAACTGCCATCATATATTTACAAGTTTATTGTCTTGTTGAAGTATTATTATCACTTGTTATTGCCTTTAATGTTTGTTGTTGTATTGGTAAGGGGCAGGTATGCCTTTCTATTCCTTTTGCTTCATCCTTTCAAGACTTAAAATTGACTTAAGTGACCTAGAGAGAGGGGTGGTTTTCTTACTATTTCTTTTCCTTCATCAACCCACTAGGTCTAGGGACGTCTCCCTTGGAGTGATTCTTTCCTCCTCCTAAAGAGAAAGAGGTACCATGTTGGGGTGACAGTGACAGGGCTACCTCTGTGTTACACCAATCTAGGTATACTTTCCTTTAGGCTTTGGGAAAGTACATATTGTGCAATACCATGGCTCCTTGGACATGACAAGTACTCAAAATATTATCCCAATTGCATGAGTACATGTTACCGATAAGTGTAACAATTACATATTGGTTACATTTTGATTATTGTAGACCTTTACGTTGTCCTATTTTTTATGACGATAGGTCTATTATTTATATATAATAAAATCAATTTCTTATTTTATTGCATTGTCGAATGTTGTGTTGTTGATTAATTAATATATGGATGATCTATATTGTTACAAATAAGAGAGGTGTAATCGTTGGATAACATATTAATGAAATCATTATATCAAAATGCAAAAATCAATATTGTTATAAAAAATATTTGCTTTTGAGATTATTAATTGAAAATTTGTAAAAAAACAATTAATTAGAATATATACATATCTCTGCATTGTATTCTTTTGAATTCACTAAATGGTGCATGCCATAAAACAAATATCGATGTATTTTTATGAATCACATGTACCGGTGTCTATTAATTTCATTGCAACACTGGTGCTAAAAATTGTGAAAAAACACCGCACAATGTTTGATTATATTTATCACTTCAAAATATTACGGTGTCCATGATTAAAATACACACTGGTGCTTTACATATAATATACACGTCACTGCTTAGTAACAAATAATTGCACTGACATCTCACCTCAAATGTTTGAAATTTCACTTCCCTCTAGTGCACATGGTAATATAGGCACCCCTGTGTACAAGTTATATGAGCACTATTGTGCCAAAAAATAAAAAAGAACAACCCGATGTGTAATATTTATACCATCACTGGTGTGACATATAACAAAAAAAGATGAAACCAATGCCGAATAATTATACAACATTGTTGGGTTGTTATATTCTTTGCAGTGAAAGAATAATCTTTTGACTATCCAGTGGAGGCGGATTGACTAGGTGATGAGTCGATTGATATGCCAAGTCAATTCGATGGTTAAGTCGAGGTTGAAGTGATCGACTGAGAAGTCAAAGGTCAAAGTGATCGACCATGAATTCAAAGTCAAAGTGATCGATGGAAATTCAAAAGGTCAGCTGATAAGAGGTCGACACGAGGTTGAGTGGAAGCTAACTGGAGACTAACTGGAGGTTGAATGGGTAGTTGATTGGAAGTCAATTATAACAGAATCCCAATATTCATGGGTTTGGAGTCAATCATTTGCATGGATCTATAACTGTTTTTGGCCACCATGATTTAGGGTTTTGCATGCTATAAATCCTATAAATAAGGCGTGTTGTAATTGTATTAAGTTGATGTTGTTGTTTAGCATCTTGGTCATGTAGATGTAAGATGAATTAGTTTCAGGGTTATTATTGAGTAAAGAAAGAGGGTATGATGATGATTGTGTCTTAGGTATAGACCAAGGTTAGTCATGTAACTCTTTATTCAATGAATAGATAAGACGACAAGAAAACGCGATGCTCAAGGAATTCTGTTTTTCCTAGTTTTTGGTTTCTATGGTAAAATCTTTGTGTAATGTGTGTGATTGTCATTTATTTCATGCTTGTATTTGTCTTCTCTTTCCTTGTTGGTTTAGTGTAAGGGTAAATTTACCCAACAAGTGGTATCAAAGAAAGTTTAAGTAGATCTTGGATCTAAGCTAAACCTAGGTCTAGTGGGATTTGTAAGTCAATGATATCTAAAGTTGTGCTTGAAAGAATGAAAAGTAGTTTGAGGATAGAGATCAAAAAGTTCAATGTCTAGAATTTTGAGCTTTGAAATCTTAAGATGGAATATCTCCATGTAGAACAAGAACAATGGGCAACTGTAAGCCCCGAAACCATGCCGATGAGTATGTCGAGGGAAAAATGGGTGAAACTCGAGAGAAGGGAAAGGAGTACGATTTGACTTTGCCTTTCATATTTGGTATTTCTAAATGTCTTAGATGAAGACTCCACAAAGAAACTGTGGGACAAGTTGGGGAGATTTTACTAGTCAAAGTCCCCGATAAATAAGTTGTTCCTTCAAAAGTAACCATATCTTTTGAGGACGAGTGATGGGAGCTCAATAACAGAGCACCTGAATGCATTTAATACTGTAACAAGCCAATTATTATCTATGGATATTAAAATCACAAAGGAAGAGAAATGTATTATCACGTTGTGTTCTTTTCCAGACTCCTAGGATGGCTTAGTCATGGCTATATGGAGTAATTCGACCACATTATTGCTTGAAGATTTGGTTGCATCTTCGTTATTAGAATAAATGAGATGGAAGAACATGGAAGGATCGACCAAAGATGCCTTAATGGTGAGAGGTTGACCGATCGAAAAATATAAAGGAAATTTCTTTGGTAGAAATTTTAAGTCGAAGGGTAGATCTAAATACTCAGTTCAGTTGACGAGAAGATGCTTGAAATGTGGTAAAGTTGGGCACTACAAGAGAGATTGCAAGTAGAAGGTGACTAAGATTATTACTAGGGATAATGAGAATAAATCGATCGAGAGAAATGCTACTCTAGATAAAGGGGGCGATGTGTATCTAGCGTCGACTAGTACATAGTCGAATCATGATTTTTGGTTGATTGAATTAGGTGCATCCTTTCACATGACACCCCATAGAGAATAGTTTTGTGAGTATGAGATATATGAAGGGGGATATTTATTCTTGGGGGATGACTCAAGAACCAAAATTGTTGGAAGAGGAAGAGTTTGACTAATACTTCAAGTTGGGAGGAGTAGGACCCTTCAAAGTGTGCTACATATTCCGGGTCTGGAAAGAAATCTGATATCTATCAATGAAATGAGTGATGTAGGTGTGCACACTTTATTTCATAAAGATACATGAAAAATGGTTAGGGGAGTGATGGTCTTAATGAAAGGATTAAGGATTGGAACCTTATAAAAGTTAGGGAATTCCGACTCAACTGGATGCAACAACATTGCTATTCTTGAAGTCAACTTGACTTCAACTTGACTAAACTCAACTCAGGTTAAGTCAATACAAACTAAATTAACTAATCTTTGCCAAGTCGACTCAAATAGGCTATGGCACCAGAGAATGGGACACATTGGCGAAAAATGACTTCGATATATGCATAACAAAGGTGTTAGCACTGAGAGTCACCCTCAGATTACAAGAGGATAAGCCCAATACCCACCAAAATGGTTGTGGAGGTAGGTTTATGAATGGAGGTAAAGTGGAAAAAGCTCAGTACGAGAATGTTTTAACATAGAAACTAGATAAGCAATGAATAGGGAAATGAGGTCCCCATTAACTTCAGTCAGTGGTTTTAAGGTTAAAGGTGAGCAAAAGGAATACTTAGTGAGAAAGGTGGACAAGTCTTCCATGGGCATCCGACCTTCAAGCGGCTTGGTGAAGAAAAACTCAGGCACGAGAGCACTCTTGAACTTAAGTTTCAGACACTGAAATATATCACAACAACATAATAATCAAACCTCCATTACTATGAGACTACAACAACTCGTCTGGATCCTCGATGCATGAGCATTTCATAATAAGAAGAAACAAGGTAACAAAGAAAATACTAAAACCAGTCATTACAGTATTATAATCAAACCTACATTACAATACGACAACAACCCTCGTCTGGATCCTCCATGCACGATTTTTTAAATACAGATTAAACAAGATGATGAAAGAAACCGACTTCTGTTAATGAGAAAGTCTCAAGTTTCATACAAAAACAGAGAACAACTCTGTTATCGAAATATTACAAAATAGGGAGCTCTGCTCAACCACTCGACCCCATAACAAAATTTCTAACTGATCTATTTATACTGAGATCAACCAACAACTGCCAGGAGTGTGATCTGGCCATCCCATTCAAAGATTTACATCTGTGCATCCTTCTGTCAGACTGTGCGTGTTTCCTCCTGTCAGACGCAAGCTCAGATCAACATGGGCCTGCAAGAAAAACTGTCCATAGGGGTACCTCAGGCTGGCAGTTCTGTCTCCACGGCCAGACCCTCCATGCCTTCTATTTATGGAGTGAGTCAAGGTTTCAACCACCGCTCCTGTTTCATTAACTTATTTTTTTCTCTGGATCGCAACGAGGCTTAATTCCTACGGGGCGGCCACGAGATGCTGTCAGATTTGTTGTTTTATAAGCACGTGAATGCAGGGTCGTTGAAGGTGGTTCGGATCCACACCACTTTTGAGCCCGCAATTCACCACCTTCCACCACATAGCTCTTTTACTATACCACAGTTTTGATTGCCAGACCGCTCAAGGATTTTAACGCTCGAGCAAGTTGCATCCCCGCAATGAAGTGTGGCCATTGATCTAGTCACGTTCCATGATCTGGGAAACCCTGCCAATTTATCTCCCCTGCTAAAGTTTATCCGCCTGCCAACTTTAGGATCATTCTAACCGTGCTTGGATATGGCGCTAATTTTGGCACTGAGCAAGAACACTTCCCGGAGGATGATCTGACGTGGTGGCCTGACGTCACTATGCTGATGTGTCATGAAAAGAGAGGTAACATGTGTCGACGCTAGATGAATGCCAGATGTCATGACAGATGAGAGCGCCACATGTATGAACTGATGACTACCATGTACTTTGGCACTTCAGAGCTCGGGGGTAGTCTGCATGTAGAGATGGATCTCTGAAGTGAATGAAGACCATCGATCTGAGGAGGAAACACGATAGGGATCTGTGGATTCTGGGAGAAACTACCTCAAAGGAAAACGAGAGTGGGGAGGATGAAACTCCCAAAGCCCAAAGTTAGGAAGTAAATCATGACCATCCTCTCTGGAAGACGCATGGTGCCTGATCTGCAACTCCAAGAGAAAGTAATTGGGAGTGGAGATGTCAAAACTCCTGAAGTAAATTGTGATCGTTCGTTGGATGAGGACGCATGGTGATTGATCTGCAACTTCAGGGATTCTGCCTAACCACTAATCCTCGCATAATTTTGACATACCGAATACACGCGAGTTGTTGATCTGAACTGCTCCTAGGATCTCCGTCATTGGAAAAATAAACCCGCCCGCTGCTTGTATTTCAAGCCCGAAATGGGTTTCTTTTGAATGCTGCGTTTGGAAGTTTCTGTGAAACAAAGGACTTGGTCGTCCTGCGACCCTTTGCCAGTTTTATGTGATAACATTCGCTCCAAAGGGGATGGCATGCTCCTTGTGAGTTGCCAAGAACAATCAGTTCTAGTGCCTTAGCTATTGGGTTGTGGAGTCGAGCTCAAATACATTTTCTGAAGGAAACAAGATGACATGTACACTGCTCTACTTACAAAAAAATAAAACAAACACACATGCTCCAGAAGGAGCTTATTTATGTACAATCCTAAACTAATCGTTTTTACAATGCGCTAGGTGAAAACAAACTTCCACCAGAGCCAATCAAATAACTTTCTAGTTGAAAACTTATTTACTCTGTCACTGGTCAGCAAGGGATAACAAAAATGTGACAACAAACTAATTACATTCTTCATATTACCTCCCATTGATGAAGGTAAGATAAATCTTGGAGACTTCAATACATTAAGGAAATGCAACTCCATGTATTCCCCTACAGGGTCATAAAATAGGTGATAAAACCTACTAGGTTGGTAGCAGAAAGCTTGCTCTGCTTTATAGATGCTCACATATGGTTGAATGTCTGTGGAAAGAGCAAGTGAGTGAAAGGCTGATGCAAGATGCTGATCCACTTTTCTTTTTTCTTCTTTGATAACATCTGCTAGCTGATGGCAAGAAATATCCTCATGTATATCAATGCATGGTTCTTTATCTCTATCATGTTGCTCTTGGTAAAAGCTTTCACTTTCATTAGAAAGTTAGCTGCTAATGTTTTTTTCTTCCAAGACAAAAAACACCTCAACATCTTCATCACTGTCTCCATAATAATCGAATAAAGGGAGATCCTCGAATGACATACCGAGAGGTATCTTCTGCCCAACATGAGAAAACTATTCTTCATTATTAAACACAGGCTACCTTTCAAGATTCAATCCAGGAAGCAATATCTTATCATCATCAGATGAGTCAAAAATAGGCTGCTCATATCTAGGTGTTTTAGAGACAGGGTTACAAGGAGTATCAACTTCTATAACATACTCAATTTCTACACTTTCCTTATTGAGACAATAAACAAAGTTTTGATTTGATGCGGATGAACAAGGAAGAGAACGAGATGATTCCTCTTCCAAGGCATCTTATTCATTCTCACATCCTTCATAAGAATCAGTTATATGCTGAACACAATATTTATATTCCTCACAACAACTATGAAAAATTAACTCAGAGGAATAAAATTTTTGACAATGAATATTGAAAGTTGCATGAAACTCTTCGAGCAAAGAAATGCTACAAATCTCGAGAGAGTGATACCAAATACAAGCATCTCCATGAAGAGAGTACATAAAAAACTTCATACGTATGTTTTCATGATGAATGTCGAGATGCTGCATTAGAGCATGAAATTCTAGAACATGATCAAGAGGGATTTCATTCTCAACTTCATAAACTCTGGGCAACAAATCTTTCCATTCATCAATTTGAGGCACGAGATGTGGATAAACAACCATGGATGAGAAATTTAGTGGGGCAAACCTTCTGGCCAGGATAGCCTCCATATCTATTTGATTTGTCTCCTTCCAGTGGATTCACCAATAGATTATTAATGATGGATTCACCATGGTGAAAGATAAGCAGTTAGAATAATGTGTCCAACTTTAGTTCACCATCTAAAACTAGATCTCCTCATTGTCGTTCTTCCCAGGGAGATTTTCAATCTGGAACAACAAATAAAAGCCTTATTGAGAGGTCTTTCCTTTCTTGATAATATTTTCTGGTTTAGCTTCAGGTGTTGCAAGAGGTAGCTGTGGAGTAGATCTCGTGTCTCTGCCTTTGGGAGCCACAACTGAAACAGTGGAGTCACTAGGTGCAAGTTGCAATATTCAAGGTACTGATTTCTGATGCACCTTCAGAATAAGAATTTATTTGTCGTTCAATCCAAGGGAAATTTCTTTAATTCTTTCCTCAACAACAATGCCAAGAATGTTAGCACTGAGAGTCGCCCTCAGATTGCAAGAGGATAAGCTCAATACCCATCAAAATGTTTGTGGAGGTAGGTTTATGAATGGAGGTCAAGTGGACAAAGCTTAGTATGAGAATGTTTTAACACGGAAACTGGACAAGCAATGCATAGGGAAATGAGGTCCTCATTAAATTCAGTCAATGGTTTTAAGGTTAAAGGTGAGCAAAAAAAAGACTTAGTGAGAAAGGTGGAAAAGTCTGCCATGGGCATCCGACCTTCAAGCTGCTTGGTGAAGAAAAACTCAGGCACAAGAGCACTCTTGAACTTAAGTTTTATACACTGAAATATATCACAACAACATAATAATCAAACCTCCATTACTATGCGACTACAACAACTCGTCTGGATCCTCCATGCACGATCATTTCAACATAAGAAGAAACAAGGTAACAAAGAAAATACTAAAACTGGTTACCACAATATTATAATCAAACCTACATTACAATACCACAATATTATAATCAAACCTACATTACAATACGACTACAACCCTCGTCTGGATCCTTCATGCATGAGTGTTTCAATATAGATTAAACAAGATGATGAAAGACATTGACTTCTATTAATGCGAAAGTCTCAGGTCTCATACAAAAACAGAGAACAACAAAATATTACAAAATAGGGAGCTCTTCTCAACTAATTGACCCCATAAAAAAATTTCGAACTGATCCATTTATACTCAAATCAATCCACAACTGCCAGGGGTGTGATCTAGCCATCCCATTCAAATATTTACGTCTATGCATCCTTCTATCAGACTGTTTGTGTTTCCTCTTGTCAAAAGCGAGCTCAAATCAGCATGGGCCTGCAGGAAAAACTGTCAATAGGGGTACCTCGGGCTAACAATTATGTCTCCACGACTAGACCCTCCATGCCTTATATTTATGGAGTGATTTGAGGTTTCAACCACCACTCCTTTTTCATTAACTTCTTTTTTTCTCAGGATCGCAATAAGGCTTAATGCCTAGGGGGAGGCCACGTGCTGCTCTCGGATTTGTCATTTTATAAGCACATGAATGCGAGGCTGTTTAAGGAAGTTTGGAACCACACTGCTTTTGAGCTCACAATTCACCACCTTCCACCACATAGCTCTTTTACTATACCACTGTTTCGATTGCGAGACCGCTCAAGGATTTTAACGCTCGAGCAAGTTGTGTCCCCACAATGAAGCATGATCGTTGATCTAGTCGCATTCTGTGATATGGGAAGCCCTGCCAATTTATCCCCCCCACTAAAGTTTATCCACCTGTCAACTTTAGGATCATTCTAATCAAACTTGGAGATGGTGCTAATTTTGGCGCTGAATAAGAACACTTCCCACAGGATGATCTAACATGGTGGTCGGACGTCACTATGCTGACATGTCATGAAAAGAGAGGTGACACGTGTCAATGTCATATAGATGCCATGTGTCATGACCGATGAGAGCGCCACATGTCTGAACTGATGACTACCATGTACTTTGGCACTTCAGAGCTCGGGGGCAGTCTGCATGTAGAGCTGGAGCTTCAAAGTGAATGACGATCGTCGATTTGAGGAGGACACGCGACATGGATCTGTGGAATCTGGGAGAAACTACTTCGAAGGAAAATGGGAGTGGGGAGGCTAAAACTCCCGAAGCCCTAAGTCCCAAAGTAAATCATGACCGTCCACTCTGAAAGACGCATGGCGCTTGATCTGCAACTATGGGAGAAAGTAATCGAGAGTGGAGATGTCGAAACTCTCAAAGCCCGAACTCCCGAAGTAAATCGTGACCATCCACTGGATGAAGATGCATGGTGCTTTATTTGCAACTCCAGGGATTCTGCCTACCCACTAATCCTCGCTCAATTTTGACATGCCGAATACATGCGAGCCATTGATCTGAATTGCTCGTGGGATCTCTGTCGTTGGAAAAATAAACCCTCCCACTACTTGTATTTCAAGCCTGAAATGAGTTACTTTTGAATGATGCGTTTGGACGTTTATGTGCAATAGAGGAATTGGTCATCTTATGACCCTTTGACAACTTTATGTGATAACAAAAGGTATGGTCAAAGATTTTCCAACTTGTAATTTATAAGTCAATTTACAAAATCGAGTTAGATTCCCATATGGAATAACAAGGGAAAAAGGGATTATGAAATTGATACATAGTGACATGTTTGGGCTTGTACCGATCCCTTGATCACTAGGAGGATCTTTGTATTATGTTTCCTTCATAGATGATTTTTCCAGGAAGACATGAATATATTTCCCGAGGAAGAAATCAAAGGTTTTCAAGAAATTCAAAGATTTAAATCTCTTTTGGAAAACCAGACAGATAAGAAGGTCAAGGTGTTGAGAATTGACAATGGAGGTGAATTTTGTGAAAGGAACTTGAGCAGTTCTGTAAAAAATGTGGCATTTGTTGTGATTTATTTGTGCATGTTCCCAAGTAGAAGAGGAACATGCTGGACAATAAGGAAATCAAATGTATTTTGATCAACTATAAGGATGGAATGAAAGGATATAAGCTATGGGGTCGACTGTTAAGGACAACATTGTATAGTCGAGATGTGATTTTTAGGGAAGTCGAAGGAACTTCTAAGTCTGAAGAGGTTCACATGGATAAAGAACCAAAGAAGTTAGTTTTTGAGTTGATAACGAAGAACATGATTTAGATGAGTTGACGGAATCAGATTAAGATGTGGAACAACTGATTATGGTTGTAAGGAGGTTTGAACGAGTAAGGAAACTAACTAAAAGGTACAGTCCATTTAATAAGATTTATGTGGTGAGAGTTATTTTTAGCTTAGGATTAAATATCATGGAGCTAACATCAAGAATGAACGTACTCGTACCTTAGCATTAACTGAGATCTCTCTTACATAGAAACTCCTCGTGCGTTTAGAAGACACCAAAATTATAGTAAAGGAAGATCACCTCTTTAAATGTCTAATTAGGGAAGCAATTGAAATCATCAAGAATCCCAAAAATCTAAATAGAGACAATGGTTTAGAAATCAATGAGAGTTGGATTCCTTTGATCCACGATAGAAGGAATAGGTAAGAAGATTCGAGTTTGTTCTAGTTGCTTGTGTTTCCTTTTTCTTTTTGTTGTTTGTTCGTTGTCTTCACTTCTCTTCTTAGTCATTCCATTCTCTAGCTTTAATCTCTCCTTAGTACCCCCTTTCAACATTTGCAGAGCCAATTTTAGTACTAATAGTAGGGTTTTTAACTTAATACCTAATAATATCATTGGTAATTATATTAATACTACCTTAATTTCTATTATTAATTTTAGTTTCACTCATATTAAATAGTATTAGTATTAATAACTCCATTACTAATAGCATTAACATTATTAAACCCTAAAGATTGATACTAATATTATTAGTAATAGGGATTATACCCTAATAATAATATTATTAAATATTTAGCCTACACATTAGTATTAATATTATTATTCTAGGGTTTATTCCTTATTACTAGTATTAACCTTAGTACATATTAAATAAACTAAATAACTCTATTACTAAAAGTAACATTATTATACCCTAAACATTAATACTAATATTATTACTCCAAGGTTATTCTTAGTACTATTACTAGTATTAGTACATCTCTAAGAGTATTAATAACCCTATCACTAATAAAACTAACATTATTAAACCCTAAATATCAACATTAATACTATTATTAATAGATATCATACCTTAATACTTTTTAATTTCAATATTAACATTATTATTAAAAATTAAGCCTTAGTATTAAATAAAAATTTTGGGTTTCTAGACAATCGACTCTTAGGTTTCCCTCCCTCTTTAGTATTTATTGATGCTCATTTCATGTTTTTACTTTGGCTTTGTGTCCTGATGATGGATCCTGATATGTATCTGAAATGTCGACAAAGGGTATAGTCCACCTGATTTCCATTTTTCATTTGTGTTATATTCCATTGACGAAGAGACCAAGTCATTTAGGGAGGTAGTCGACTTGACAGAGGGTAAACTCTAGAAGGATTCCACGGTCAAATAAATGGAATCCTTGCACAAGAATGGGACATGGGATCTGGTAGAGCTACCTAATGGAAGGAAACATGTCAGTAGAAAGTGGGTGTTCAAGAAAAAGTTGAACATAACAAGACAAGTTGAGAAATTCAAAGCTCAAATGGTAGTGAAGGGATATTCCCAAGTCGAGGGAGTCGACTTTGGGGATATTTTTTCCCTGTTGAAAAATTAACTTCTATTAGAGTACTAATGTATCTGGCTGCAACATTTGATATTGAGATAGAGAAAATGGATGTGAATACAACGTTCCTACATGGGGACTTGGAAGAGTAAATCTACATGAAACAACCCGAAGATTTGCAATAAAGGGAAAGAAAGAGCTAGTGTTCAAATTGAAGAGATCCCTTTCTGGTCTAAACCAATAATCAAGGACGTGGTATCAAAATTTTGACACATACATCCTTAGTTTATGATTTATAAGAAACAAGGCTAATCACTGTGTATATTCCAAGGAAGAAGGTGGCCATTTCATATATGTAGCTTTATATTTCAATGGCTTGTTGTTGGTTGGAAACATCATGAATGTAATAAAAGAGGTGAAGTTGTAGCTTTCCTCCAAGTTCAACATGAAGGATATTGGTGCAATGAAATATAAAAAGGGAATGGAGATCAAGAGTGATCAAGTAGTTAGAAATATTTGGTTAAATCAGAGAAATTATATTGAAGCAATATTGAAGCATTTCAACATGCAAGATTTCAAGCCAGTCAAGGTACCAATTCCCATTGGGAGAAAAACTAACTGCTGAACAGTTTCCAAAGGCACATGAAGAAATATAGGACATGACACGTGTTCTCTATGCAAGTGTTGTTGGTAGTATGATGTATGTGATGGTCTACACTCAACCAGACATTGCTCATGCAATGGGAGTATTGAGCAAATACATGTCGACACCTAGAAAAGAGCACTAGATTGCTGTCAAGAGTCTGTTTAGGTATTTTTGCAACATAATGGAATATTCTATATGTTAGAAAGGGAAACCTAAAACTGATAGGAAACTAAATGTAAATGGATTTTTCAACACTGTTTGGGATGGAGATCTGGATCGACGAAGGTCGACCAATGATATGTGTTCAAGATGTTTGGTGGAGAAATTAGCTGGACGCATAAGCAACAGGAAGTCGTAGCCTTGTCAACAACATAAGATAAATACATGACAACCACTCATGCAAGAAAACAAGCCATATGGTTGCATCGACTATGTGTAGGGATTTGGTTTGAGCATAAAGACATGAAGATAAATTGCAACATCAAAGCGCAATATTCCTAACAAAGAACCCAACTTACCACTCTAGGATGAAGCATATTGATGTACAATGACATTTCGTGATAGACATGGTGGAAAGTAATAAGGTACTACTAGAGAATGTAGACACTTTATAAAACATAGAAGACTCTTTGACCAAGTCTTTGAGTGCTATAAAATTCTCTTGGTGTAGAGAAGCAATGGGAATTGCTACCCTGGGTTTGTGAACAAAAGTTCAAGTTCTCCTGTATCAACAAAGAAGACAACAAGTGGGAGAATGTTGGGTTGTTATATACTTTGCAGTGAAAAAACAATCATCTGACTGTCTAGTCGAGGTGGATTGACTGGGTGATGAGTCAATCGACGAGCCAAGTCAAGTTGATGGTTAAGTCAAGGTCAAAGTGATCAACCTGGAAGTTAGAGGTGAAGTTATCGAATGACAATTTGAAGTGATCGACAAGAAGTCAAAAGGTCAACTGAAAAGAGGTTGAGAGGATGTCAAGTGGCAACCAACTAGAGACCAACTAGAGGTTGATTGGGTAGTCGATTAGTAACTGACCAGAGGTCGACTATAACATAATCGTGAGATTCGTGGAATTACATCCAATCATCTGCGTGGATATGTCACCATTTTTGGGTGCCATGATTTAGGTTTTTTCATGTTGTAAATATTATAAATAAGGCATGTTGTAATTTTATTAAGTTGATGTTCATGTTGATGTTGTTGTTTAGTAGCTTGGTCATGTAGATGTAAGCCAAATTGGTTGCAAGGTTTCTCTTGTGTAAACAAAGAGAGTATGATGGTGATTGTGTCTTAAGTGCATACCAAGGTTAGTAATGTAACTCTATATTCAACGAATGAATAATCTAACAAGAGAGAAATATACTCATGGAATGTTGGTTTTCCCAGTTTTTGGCTTCTAGGGTAAAATATCTATGTACTGTGTGTGATTGTCATTTATTTCATGCTTGTATATGTCTTCTCTTTCTTAGTTGGTTTAGTGTAAGGGTTAGTTTACCCAACAAGCATTGGTGATTTTTAGGTCTATGTATGCATCAATGCATGTTACATAAACACTCACCAATGCGTGTTACCGATACAAGCACCGAAAAAAAAAACCTCGGCTAAAACCTTCGCCCACCCATTTTTTTTTTAGTTATAGGGAACATTGTTAAAACATTTTCCCATCCATTTTTTAGTTATAGGGAACATCCATTAAAACCTATGCTATGAATAGAAAAGGTTTTAGTGGAGATTTTTTTAAAATTTTTTCCCAATATTGTAACACTAAAAACCTATGCTATAAGGTGTTATCCTTGTAGTGATTGGAGTAGTTAAAGACTTTTCAAGCATTGTATGAGTGGGTAAGAGTAGGATAAGGGTGTACCTAGTCTTATGGGGGGTTCTAAAGTCCATTGATGAGCCTATAATTGTTTGGAATAATTACTCCATTGCATGAGGCATTGTGGTACCTAGGCTAGAGTGATAAGTGATCTTGCACACAAAAACCCTAAGAGGAAAGGTCGTGCTATAAGATAGAGGCCTATACACCACATAATTGTTGGATTCAATCCAATATTGTGAATAATTACCACCATTATTTGGGAAGAGTATTCTTGTTGAGTGAAACTCTAGGGAGTTAAACCCTTGTGTACACATTAAGATGAAGCACTGCTAGTTGGGGGGAATCACCTATTTCTAGGTGTTTTATTGGTTGGGAGGAAAATCAACCCTAGGGTGTGATTTACCTGATAGTTGATGTTGTAGTTTGGAACACTAGTTTGTATCAGTTTATTGTTCTTTATTTAGATTTGGTTATACAAGTATGTGAAGAAGGTTTGCAAGTACTTCTATTCCTATGTTTAAAAGCTTTAACTAGAAGGGTGATGCACTCGAATTTATATTGTTGTTTTGAGTTGAAAGGAGGATTTTTCACCAAGTAACTACCCTCCAATCTAGTTCGTGTTGGATTGGGCTATTACACAATTTTACAAAATATTTTGTAGATCTTGAAATTTCAATGTAGTTTTTGGGCCCTTCTCTTGTTTTTTTGATGATTTTATCTTATAAAGCTAGGGATAAGATTTCTAATGATTCAAAGAACACCCAAAAAATATTCATATGCAAACATTATGGCTCTTGAAGTTGCTATACCAAATAGGCTCCTTGGGGCTCACATTTATTTTGCTACCTTATATCCTATGCTTAAGCATTTTGGAATTATGATAAAAGAAGTTCCATCCACTTATTATGGATTTCTTTTTGAACGGATGCAACACCACATTTCCTCTTATAGATAAGCTATTTCCATTTTGGCCACTTAGTATTGCTATGTACTATTAGAAAATGAGATAGATCACTCAATGTGGAAACCCTAGATAGTATTGATTCATATAACTAATCTCAAAGAAAGATACTCACAATAACACCATATGATATTATCAATGAATAAATCGTGCACTTATTACAAAGGAGTTTACCTCCTTCTATATCATTGTTCATTAAGAAAATCATATATGATTATCAATGTGGGATAGATTACTTTACACAAAAAATGAACATTAACATATTCTAAAGTCATAAAGTGACTTTATTACATAGTAAGTCTTATATCTCTAATACCCCCCATAAGGCGTACATTTCTAAAAAAAACTAAAATTAGATACATATATTGAATGGAAAACACATAAACTAAAAACTAAACACCATTAACATCCTTTAGAAGATTCTTATTTGAACGTAGTTCTTGGACCAATTTGAGCTCTATTAAGCTACCTCATAACCATCGTAAAGGTATAGTCACTTAGTTGAATTCGTTAGTTCCCAGATTCCACCTCCCTGAACTCTTGAATCATGAATCGCAGGAAATCAATTACTAGACATCAATCCACATGCATGTCGCATAAACTCACTAGTAGATTGCAATCCACATGCATGTCTATCTAACTAATGAGGGATATTTCCCTAGATCCACACATTCTTAACTAACTGGGAAACAATCCATTTTGATCTATTAACCGATCCCTTCCCGTCTTCAAAGTACAGGCTTCCTAAAATGCATAAAATATTTTTTCTTTAGTAGATTCTTCACCACCATCATCATCTGATGGATCTTCAATCATGGATACACTCTCTATATGTTATATATATTTGACCTTTCCCTTAATAATGTCATTGACTCATTGTCTACATTTCGAAGCTGTATGACCCATTTTCTTGCAATAGTGGCATTCTATTTCCTCTTTGTCTCTTGTTGATCTATTGAAGTTGTTTCTTGCATACAGTGCAAGTTCTGGTTGGCTATCACCTTCAGTGGTTCTCTTTGTTAAGCCCTAAATAGTGGCACATTACCCATTAATTGGGGCATATTACATTAGTAATTTTATTTTATTTATGTCGGCTTGGGTCCATTAGTTGTAATTGTACCTCCTAGTCTCCTATATATACCGAGAAGACCTTTTCATTTGGAATCATCTTGTATTTGGAAATTTATGTGGTGTATAAGGAGGTTTCCCCCTTGAATAGGATTTTTATTTGAAATTCTATCTTTTTCAAGGCGTTGAGTACTTATTCTGAGGTTTTTTATGCTATTTTGATATTTGGTATCAGAGCTCAAGGTCTTGGGTTTCGCTACTACATCTGAGACACCTTGGAATTTTCACAATAAATTTGTTTCTACAACGTTTCAGAAGGAACCCCTTTGATTATATTTTGTAGGTAGATCAAGGTACATTGGGTTAAAATTTCAGCTTCGGAGGCCTTATACTTTCAGAGATATAGCTTGTGTAATACAGGGTTCTAGAATCATCATGAATTTAGTCATAGCGGAATTTTCTCTATGAAATTGTTTCTGTAACATTTCAGACCCTGAAATCTGGAGGATATTCACAGAAATTATCAAGGTATCTTTGATCAAAATTTCAGATTCTGGGTCATCCTAATTTTGTAGATACACCCTGTGCAAGATAGGGCATCAAACTAGTCAAATCAACTAGTCTCAAACAGGTCTTCTCGGTAAAAAAATGATATCTTCTTCAATGAGTATCCAAATTAAGTGAGACTAGTTGCATTGGATAGTGGACACGCTGTAGTATTCCTAGTACAAGTTTTAGAATCAAATATAAGATACTGTGATCTTGAAACACTTTACAAGTATGATCTCATGGAAGGGAAACAAATCAGCAATATGTGGGGAAGTTACCATAACTTCCACTTGGCACATAGAATTTTGATCAGACCTGTGGCATTGTAGAGAAGAAATATTAGAGAACTAAAAGAAATAAATTTTCATTACGAGAAGGGATGAAATTTTGGAGATACAACAGGAGAAAGATCGTCTAGCAGAACCACCTTGAAATCAAGGTTTAAAAGTGATACTTGGCCAACATGCCACCAAAAAAGGGAGCTTATAAACCAAATAAGCCTCCAGACAATCCTACTTGAACTCTTGATGAAGGTGAATAAATGCATAGGGACATAAATGATTTACAAAAGAAGAAAATAACAAAATATGAACTACAAGGGATGATGGATGGTTTAAAAAGGGAGATCATGGAAGGATTGAAACTTTTCCTAATAGAGAGGACACCTGAAAGTGAAAATGTATTCCATGAAATTCATGATGAGGACACAAGGAAGATGAATCAAGAATGGAGAAAATCCAACTTTGGGTTGAAGACCAAGCACTTTCCTAAGATCGATATGAGGAAGTTTGATGGCAAGG
The DNA here is from genome assembly GCA_009831015.1 of Picea engelmannii. NCBI lineage: Eukaryota > Viridiplantae > Streptophyta > Pinopsida > Pinales > Pinaceae > Picea > Picea engelmannii. The sequence continues at coordinate 1,367,769 of ML776934.1, read as the reverse complement.
ACCAAATCACATGGATACCTCAGATGGAGCAATTCTTTGATCTACATGATGTGCCACATACACAAAAGGTACAAATTGCTTCTCTATGTTTAGAACCCAATCAATTTGTGTGGTAATCGATGGCTTTGTTCTTGAAAATCACTCATCTCTTGGAAAATTTTCAAGGAAGAAATGATAGCACACTATGAGGATACAAGGAGTAATACCTTCTTTAGCCAATTGATAAATCTCAAGCAAAAGGGTTCAGTTGCAGAGCACATTAATAACTTCAAAACATTGAATATAAAGGTAACATATATTCCAGATGAGCACCTGATTGATGTATTCATAGGAACTTTAAAGGATAACATTCAACATGAGGTTCACCTTTGGGAACCCAAATCATTGGAGAATGCATTCAGGGTGGAAAGAAATGTTGAAAGTAAAAATATGGCTATGGCTACTAGAAGGACCACTCCTAACATCTATTGAGATAATAATGTTCCTTATTCTAAAACACCTCAACCTACAAGGTTGACACCTCAACAATTGGAGGAAATAAAAACAAAAGGTTTATGCTTTAATTGTGACAAAAAAAACAGTAAGGGACATAAGTGTGGTGAGAAGAAACTATTCTACATAGAATGTGAAGAGGAAGAAGAACAAGAACAAGAACAAGAACCATCTCAAGATGAAAATGTAGAAGTGATTTCTTCTGAAGAGTTGTCTCCCACGATATCATGTACTGCATTGGATGGAATTAGCACTCCTCAAACCCTCAAGATCAAATGATATATCAAAAACAAAAAGGTAATAATCCTAATTGATTCTGGTAGTACTCATAATTTTTTTCACTATAAATTAGCCCAAGCTCTCAATAGCTTTGTATATCCAACATGAGAGTTTCAAGTAATGATTGCAGATGGATGAGCTATCCATTGCTTAGGAAAATGCAATAAGATCAATCTTACTATGGGGGAATATGTAATGAATAATCCAATTATTTCTATACCAATGGGTGGTGTTGATGTCGTAGTAGGAATCCAATGGTTACAATCATTAGGAACAATGACTTTTAATTTTCAAGAACTTTTCATGAAATTTCCATTGGAAGGAAAATAAATTGAGTTAAGGGGTATCACCGGGAAGCCTAGTAAGGTGATAAGCTATAATGACATGACACAATTATTGAAAAAGGGCCATCAGGGTGTAATTGCACAACTATGATCACTAGATGTTCAAACATCTAAGCCATCTATTCCTCTAGATCTCCAAGGGATCATTGGTAAGCATTCCAAAGTATTTGAAGATATTCCCAAAGGTATTCCACCCACTTGAAATCATGATCATGCTATTCACCTAATTACTGGGAGTGTTCCTCCTAACATCAGGCCTTACATATACCCTTATGCCTAGAAGAGTGAAATTGAGCGTATGGTTGAAGAAATGTTGCTGACATTATTAGACCTAGCCAAAGTTCTTACTCAAGAAAGATGGCTCATGACGTATGTGTCGAGATTATAGAGAGCTCAACAATATCACTATTAAAGATAAGTTTCCCATTCCTGTCATTGATGAATTGTTAGATGAACTACATGGAGAAATTTATTTCACAAAGTTGGATCTCCGTTCAAGGTATCATCAGATTAGAATGAAGGAAGCAAATATCCCAAAAACAACATTCCGAACTCATGAAAGCCATTATGAATTTTTGGTCATGCCTTTTGGCCTTACAAAGCCACCTTCCACATTCCAAGGGTTGATGAATTCCATTTTCAATCCCTTGCTTCGAAAATTTGTGCTAGTATTTTTTGATTATATACTAATCTATAGCAAGTCTTGGGAGGATCATGTGCGACATGTTGACAAGGTGCTACAACTGCTAAAGGAGAAACAAATATATGCCAAACCATCCAAATGTTTCTTTGGGGTGAAGGAGGTAGAGTATTTGGCTCATATTGTATCTCATGAAGGTGTCAAGGTAGACCCTACCAAGATTAAGGCCATGATGGACTGGTCGATTCCAAAAACATTGAAGAATCTTAGAGGATTTTTGGGTTTGACAGGTTACTACCGCAAGTTTGTTTGAAACTATGGAAGAATAGAAGCACCTTTAATGACATTAACTAATAATGATGCATTTTCATGGACTCCAGAGGCAACTCAAGCTTTTGAACAACTTAAAGAGGTGATGTGAAAAGCTCCTATCGTGAGCACACTAGACTTCAAAAAAATCTTTATTGTGGAATGTGATGCCTCGAAAAATAGCATTGGTTCTATTATAATGCAAGAAGGAAGGCCCCTTTCTTTTGAAAGTCAGCCACTCAAGGGAAAGGACTTACACAAACCCATTTATGAGAAGGAAATGATGGCAATACTACATGCATTGAAGAAACAAATCCCTTACCTAATAGGTAGGCACTTCAAGGTCAAAATAGATCATGATAGTCTTAAATACTTCTTGGAACAAAGACTATGTTCAAAAGAACACCAAAAATGGGTGACCAAGATATTGGGTTATGATTTTGAAATCATCTATAACAAAGGGAAGAAAAATGTTGTGGCTGATGCACTCTCAAGAAAGGATGAAGGTGTTGAGGCCTTTGTCTGTGCTATCTCGATCACCCAACTCGATTGGATAATAGAAGCGAGGGATGAATGGAAGAATGACAAAAATGTGTGGAATCTCATTCAAAGGTTGCAGCAGGATTCCAGTGCATCAGATACATTTACATGGAAAAATGATTCACTATGGTACAAATATCGCTTATATTTATGTAATAACTTCCAACTCAAACAAAAGGTACTATTGGAATTGGACACCTCTCCAGTAAGAGGGCACTCGAGATTTTTGAAAACCTACCATAGGGTCAAGAAGGAATTTTTTGGGGATGGCCTTAAAATTGATGTTCAAAGGTTTGTGGTAGAATGTTTGGTTTGCCAACAAACTAAGGTGGAAACAATTAAGACCCCAGGTCTTTAAAACCATTAGCCATCCCAATTCAGTGTTGAGAGGAGGTTTCCATGTATTTCATCACATGGTTACTGAAGTCTAAAGGAAAGAGTGTCATCATGGTGATTGTTGATAGAATGACCAATTATACACACTTTTGTGGACTCTCTCATCCCTTCAAAGCTAGTACAGTTGCCAACACATTCATGGAGACAGTTCAAAATCTACAAGGAAGCCCAAAGAATATTGTAAGTGACAGAGATCCCATCTTCACTGGACATTTTTGGACATAATTATTTTCTTGTTTGGGTACTCAATTGGCTCATAGCTCATTCTATCATCCTCAATCCGATGGAAAAACCAACATAGTGAACAAATTTCTGGAAGGATACCTTCGTTGCTTTGTCTTTGATAAACAAACACAATGGTTCAAATGGTTACGATTGGTAGAATGGTGATATAACACTTCCTTTCATACTGCAACAAAAATGACACCATTTATGGCACTCTATGGATACCACCCTCCTTCCATCACTTCTTTTCTAAAAGAAAAATCTAAGGTTCAAGTAGTGGAAGATCACATTGAGCACCAACAACAAGTTCTTCAAATCTTAAAGGACAACTTGACATTGGCACATAATCACATGAAACAACAAGAAGATCAACATCATAGTGAAAGAAGTTTTGAAGTAGGGGATTGGGTGTTTGTAAGACTACAACCATACAAATAGATGTCCCTCAAGCAAGGCAAGAAGGATAATAAATTATCACCAAAGCACTATGGGCCTTATAATGTGTTGCAAAATATTGGTACTATGGCATACACATTGGAGTTGCCTGCATCTTCACGAGTACACCCAGTTTTCCATGTTTCATGCTTAAAGAAGGTTATAGGTGACAAGATCCCAGTTCAAACTATATTGCTAGAACTTAAAGAGGAAGGAAACATCATATTGGAGCCTGAAGCTATCACTGACACAAGAATTTGCCAGCTGAGGAATAGATCCATTTCAGAGTATCTCATTAAGTGGAGGAAACTACATGCTGAA
>ML776934.1:1265198-1318923 GCA_009831015.1 Picea engelmannii | reverse complement strand
CGAGTTTCTTAAATATAGACCGATGATATAGATTTAAATATTGATATGGCTAGTATCTTAGCAAAGGTTAATGTACCTATCCCTCTTAGTACTGATATTGTATTTTTTTTTAAATACCTACAAGAAGGTCGCTATTGCGACATCTTGGAGTGTCGCTCCCATAGCAACCACGTCAGAGATGATACCTCTTAACGTCGATCTTCCCATGTTCTAGACGTCTCTCTTGCCACCTTCAAGACGTCGGTCTTGCCACATTCAAGATGTTTCTATTTCCACGTCTAAGACGTCTCTCTTGCCACATTCCTAACGTCTCTCTTCCCACGTTCTAGACGTCTCTCTTTCCACCTTCAAGACGTTGGTCTTGCCACGTTTCAGACGTCTCTCTTGCCACGTTCAAGACGTCGGTCTTGCCACGTTTAAGACGTCGGTCTTGCCACGTTTAAGACGTCGGTCTTGCCACGTTTAAGACGTCGGTCTTGCCACGTTCCAGATGTCTCTCTTTCCACGTTCAAGACGTCGGTCTTGCCACGTTTAAGACGTCGGTCTTGCCACGTTTAAGACATCGGTCTTGCCACGTTTAAGACGTCGGTCTTGCCACGTTCCAGATGTCTCTATTTCTACGTTTCAGGCGTCTCTCTTGCCATGTTCAAGATGTCGGTCTTGCCACGTTCAAGACGTCGCAATAACGACGAAATCTATGTCATCGGAAAAGAGACGTCATGTGAAATGATGTTTGTCAGGGTCCGTTGTTTGTCGTTCTCCCGACAATATAAAGTGCAATTGCGTCGAATGCACCATCGGAATTTGTCCCAAATGTACTAGTGTCATCTAGGTACTTTTCATTAAGAGTGGGTTATCTAAGTTTAGAATTTATATATTATAACTTTTGTATGTTAGGTTAGGAGTAGATCAGATTATATTCTGTTTGGTTTTAGGATTGTTGGAGTATGACTGAATCTAAGTGACACATATTACCAAGTAAACTTTTAAGGCCCAATTGTGAGGGTTCAGAAGGTGTCAACGTTTCTTACAATGCTCAGTTTGAATTTTGTTGAAAATGTTGGGTTAATCAATCAAGAATGGCATTGTCATTTCTTTGCATTTGTTGGGTTGTTGAATTTGGTTTTTGTTAAGTAACCAAAGTTTGTGGTTGTGGTTATGGTGACAATTGTGGTTGTGGGTATGGGGATGCCAATTTTGAAATTAGGGTTCATGGAGGTGAGTGGGTGGTGCATCACATAGATATGTATGTAAAAAGAAAACAAAACTAAATTCTCATTAAGGCAGGATCCCCTAAGACTTTACAAGGTTTTATAATTTAGTGAAATATTCGCCAATATTTTACAAGATTTTATAATTCAGTGAAAGATTCGCCAATATTTTACAATATTTTATAATTCAGTGAAAGATTTGCCAATATTTTACAAGATTTTATAATTCAGTGAAAGATTCGCCAATATTTTACAATATTTTATAATTCAGTGAAAGATTCGCCAATATTTTACAAGATTATATAATTGACTAAAAGATTCGCCAAAAAATTATATATACATTTTATATTATTGATAAAATAAAATAGCCTTCAATTTTTCCTATGTATCATGGGGATTCGCCCATTTATTATACATATAAATTTAGGGGGGGTTCTTAAAATCACCCCTGATTTGTTGATGATTGATCATGAGAGATTCACATCTAAACTATTTTCCTTTGCATTAATATATTTCCTCAAGTGGCCACGTTGCCTAGGGCTATGGACTATTTCCCTCTTTGAGGGTTTTAACCACATAATGCACTTAATACACTAGTGTACTAATATTTGATTTGTTTATGAGAGTTATTTCCTTAAAGTGTTCAACTTGTGTGAACATACATTGTTTATTGAACAACCATTTGATGCAAGGGACTAGTAAGGGTAGATTGTGTTTTACAAGGCCACATCATAAGCTCAAAGCCTCAAAACCTTGGTCTCTAAAAATAGTCTTATTAAAAGTGTGTAGAATCAATTGTTAACTATATGGTTGACTATGTTGTTGACCAAATGGAACATGATGTCATTTTTTTTCTTCGTAAAGACAATATTCAAGTGTAGAAAGTACTATTCTATTCCAATTTCCTCATATTATCCTCTATTTTGTTCTCTTCCCTTATATTGGTATTATTTATTAGAAAAATATGGGTAGTTAAAACCCAAATGCATTACAAATTGTCACCCTCATAAACTCTTGCATATTTTGGGCCACATTTGTCATCCAATCTTGTCCTTTTGTTTTTATCATTGCATCCCCCTCAACCAATGTTCTCCATTGGTGCCAAACTTGTTTTCCTATTAGATCAGACATAATAAATGATTTATAAAGAATTACCCACTCGAGTAAAAAAAATAATGTCAATTTTTTATGTAAGGTTTCCACTTAATGTGATAGCGTCTCACTTTAGAAAGATAGGTTTAGGTGTCATGTCTCATGGGTAGTATTTGTATTTTCATGGGTTTTTAGACAATGTTGCATGCTACTTTATTTTGTTAATAGAATACATAGAATTATATTATTAAAGGAGAATTTACATATGTCATTCTCTTGGTTTGTGTCTATTTTTTAGACCCCTACAACACACATCTAAGTTTTGATACTTACTTTTTAATCCCCTTTCTTGATTTTGAAGGACAAATTACAACTATTCTCAATATTCCTTATTAGTCCATGCCTCTGTCCATGGACTATAGCTTTCATCTTACAGTCAATGATAGTTGATTACCTGGTGCAATTTGTTTCATTAATTGGTGCATTTTGGTAATTTTTTTACAATATTTCCCAAGTTCACATAAAATTCATTATTAAGTACATTTATTTAAAAAAAAAAGTTAATTTATCCATTTATCAAATTTCTCTATTTTTTTTTTTTTTTGGCCTGTTGGTTCAATACGTTGTGATGGGACTTTATTTCCCTAGTGTATGGAATTCTTTTTCCTCAATTGTCAGCATACATAAATGGTTTAAAAAATACAAATTTCTTATTGGACTGCACTTAATTCTATCCGACAATTACATTGTAGTCGATACAATGGATGTCTGCAAGGTTTCTCTGCACTGCAATCGAAACAACGATGTTCAAGGCTATGGCATGCCACTTATAGCCACCTCCCCCTAGCCACCACCTCACTTCCCCAACCTATCTATGTCCACCTTCATACTTTTTCCATAAAGGTTAAAGAAAAAATAAGTATGATCAGAGATGGAGAGCTGCGAGCTGCACTAGAGTTTGTGAAATACTTAAATATGGCTTGATGGTTTACCTGGATTTTTACAATTTTCTATGGAGACCAACAACAAGCATAAACGAGTGCATCCATAGATGTAGAGGAGGACTTAGGAGGGTACAATGTAACTTTTTTCTTGCTGCTCCTGAGCATGGTAGAGTACGAGAGGTTACAACTACAAGTGAACTGAATAACTTGAACTCAGGTAAAGCATCCTTCTGGATACATATCTTGTAGAAGAACCCATTCCAGGGCCTTTGCCCTTTTCCAGATCCTTTGGCCCATTCACGGAAGCCGTAAGTCTCCATCCACTTAATTGTTAAGTGGTATATAGAGAGCATAGAGATGAGATTTCAATTAACTTAATGAAGATCATTTCCTCAAATTTTCAGGCCACAACTAGTCATGTAAATACCTACAAAAATTGCAAAAAATTGACTTAGCGCATCAATTTTCTTTAAACTAAATAAACATGTAGACTGTAGAGGTTTATGTTATGTTTAATAACCATTACTCATGGATGTAAACCTTCTGTAAATTGCAGGTTAATTGATGTTCAGGGGTGTCGAGAATAAGTGTGTTGGTAGCCTATAAGTGAACTAAGAAAAATAAGTGTGGAATTAAAATCATAGAATCAGAAGTAAAGAGAAGTGGATTGATATAATCCATAGAAACACTTAACAATGCCAAAAGGTGGGGAACATAGACAATAAACTGGTTAAAGTGGATTTTTCGATCACTTAGTTGAGAAGTTGGGAAGTCTTGATTTGTTATAGACATGCAGTCAGGCATGGAGGATGATATGGCTGAAAGTCAGGTGAAAGACATTCTGAGGTTGTCTCCTTGTCGTCTATGGGATAAAAAGGAGAAAAAGAGCAAAAGAAAATGGATACTATGTGGAGTGTGGGATAATGTATTGAATTCCTTCCATCATTGTGCAACCGTGATGATGTTTGTTGCTATGGATATGGAAGATGTTGGTGTGAGGCACATAATCTCTTGGGGAAATTGTTTCTTCATCATCTCTAATTATCCACTTATGCGTGAGGATGGTGGGCGGCCTCCTGAATAATATAGTTGAGCTTACATTTTTATAATGTATACTTCAGACATGTAAATTTTTTGCATTGTTATCGTGCAAACTGTAGGTTGGGAAAATCCTGATCCAATCCACTGGATGGCGATAACTCTGGGAGAGATTATCCACTGTCACCTCAGATAAACCCTCCCTCACTTCTGTGAAGGAAGAATCTAACATAGGGGGAATCCCAGTGACCCTAGGAGAAATGACATGGAAAGTGACACTTATGAAGAAATTCCCCTATAGGTCAAGTTTCTAAGTGAAATATAGTTTGGTAAAAAGTCTTGAGAGTGGTTTAAGATTGCCAAGTCTATGAGTACATGCCAGGAGTGGTTGTACCTTCCCGAGACATAAGAAAAACAAGATACAAGACCAATATTCTAATGGAAAAGAAAGTTAAGATTTCTATCCCTATTTGCAGCAGTCAACAAAAATATATATCAACAAATAAATGATAGTTAAAGCTGCTAAATAAGATGCTAAAAGTCAAGTAAATGATGCAAGAGATAAGCTAGAAAGTAGTAGTATAACTTAGGTGTGAAAGCTTAAGACTTTAACAACAAAACAAGGCTGTTGTAAACAAGTATTGCAGAGATATATTATCAGCCTTATGGCTGTAGAAAAATGTTGCTACAACAGAAAATTCCAACCACCCGAAAGTACAATTAAACCACCCAAAATATGCTAAATGGCAAGTAGATTATTATGGTAGCTTTCTTGCAACTTTTGACGGTTAAAATGCAAGTTATAATCAAAGTAAGAGAGAAATTGTTGCAGCCCTAATGGTTGTAGTTTTTGTTTGGATATATCTCCAAGAAGACTAAGTAGATCAAGACGCCCTAGAGGCTTTAACAACCTCAAAGCATCAACAATAGATTCCAACTTGAACAATATAAATATCTCATTAAATCACGTTTACCAAAGCAACCAATTTATTTCTCCAATGCAAAATTCATATTAGTGCCTTTAAAAATTGAGTGAATAGAGTCTTAAAATCATGAGTTAGATCAAAAAAATCCCTAGGGGTGTAAACCCTCTTACTCCCTATGGTATGCAAATCAGACTAAGGTAAATCAAGGAGGGTGTACACCCTTGTACTCCTCCTAGAAACCTTGCAATAAAAGACTTGTAAACTAGAAAATGAAATGAATATTAATGGAGGGTTTTTATACTCATACTCCTCCTAGGATTTCAACCAACAACAACCATGAAACAAGCAAGAATATTTGACAATTGCAGATTTTCCTTACCAATTCAAGGAGAGATGCAAGAAAAAACCCTAGTTCACCAAGAAAATTACCATTCATAAGCAAGAGAAGAAGTCTCCAAGAGATGTGTGACACCTTAGCTCAATCTTCCATTAAGAGATATCACCAAAAATCATTTGCACAAGAGAGAGCTACCAAATTGCCCAAGTAGGGCACAAATTTCAGCCACTAGTCTTCTCACAAAGGGAGAGCTATGATATGAAAATGAAATGAAATGATCTATATTTATACAAATCCTACTACATGTGTTTGTCCACTTAATTTCAGGGTAAACCACAAATTAAGGGGATAAAAACCCTTACTTTTCCCCTTTACAATATAAAATTCAAATTTAACCCTAAAATGCACATAAGAAACCCTAAAAACGCATGATGTCACCCCTTTAGGGCAACGTTTTGACACCTTTAGAAAATCATTGAGCATGGAGATGAAACTTTGGGCCTCTAATGGCCTCCCTCTCAAGCGATAGGGTATTCAAGGTACTCTTCTCCATCCAAATTTCCAACTGTCAAGCAACAACAACACCACCACCACAACCCTAGCCCCAGGATGACGTCAACCTCCTCAAAAATGATGTTTTAGCCTCAAGAGATAATTGTTGGGTAGTCTAAGGGTAGGGTTATGTCCTCCATGGTATCTCCTCAGGCCTCCAAAGGCGAGCATCATCATCCAATGTGTGGGCCATGGTATCCAACCTATGGGATTCAAGCCCCAAGGAAGCCCAAGCTAGGTTTGTTCTTCCAAAACTGTCCACCAACTAGGTCTTGCAAAGACAATGAATACACCCTCCAAGGATCTCAAGTCAAATGCATCATGATGAGTAAATCAAGCAATAAAAGAGCCATCTAATCATGTACATCCAAACCAACTCATCAAAATAAAAAAGTGCTCAAAGACCTTATGCAATTTTCCAAGTTTGGGTATGGGAGGGTTGACAAAGAGACCTATTGGGTGAATCATACCTTATGTTTAGGAGTGTTTCCCAAGTGGACCCCTCTCTAGGTCATGTGGATGAGGTGACATGGATAAGGGGAACTTTTTTTGGCATGGGGTTCATGACATATAAGGGATCGTAGTATCTCATTTATGGGTTCCTTTGTAGAGGGTGTGTTGCACCTTCATTTTTAATGCAACCTTTTCCCAAGCCCATTTATTTCCTTTTATTCTTTTTAAGATGTTTCAAAGTTGAATTCAAGGTGTTTCTTCTACCTAAGCATGAAAACAAGTGCCCACCTTGACTCTAGCTTGGTCCCATGATGCTTCCCCAAGTTGAAGTTATGTGTGGGGCTTCTACCTAAGCATGAAAAACAATGCCCACACATACTCCACCTTGGTTGGCATTTTGCATTAGTTATTTTTTATGGGTCTCATTAGTTTCTTATGAGAGACATTTCATTGTTGTCAGGGTCCCTAGGCGAGCATCTAGAAGGTTCATGATTGTTTTTTATCTTTTTCCAGCTACAAGCCTCTGGGCCTTCAACCCCTTCTTTCCATGAAATGAGGGACAATCCCTTCTTGGTTAAGTATACTCAAAAATCCCAAAATATAAAGAGATGAAGGGATGAAGTGTGGAAAGTGACAAGTATGGTCAGGAATGTCACGATGACTCATCAAGAGGACCTCCCAATAGACAAACCTATCCCTAAGGGTGACCCACTTACTAGGGAAATGTCAACCACCAAAGTGAACTAGGGAAAAGAGCATAATGTCCAAGAAAACATTACATAATAAAAAGCAATTATAAATGTAACAAACTCAAATTCCTCAAATATTGAAATGACACTCACCATGATACCTGTATTTTACCTCATGGAGCAAGACCCCATGTCTTTCGAAAGCTAGATGATGTGTTGGATACCATCGTTATGAACCTGGAACTATGGTGGCGAGGTGGGTCTCTATCTGTGCAAGTGGACACCGTTGGTCAAGTTGTCTCTTAGTACTCCATGTCTGCAACTTGAGGACCTTGAGACATCATATCCTTAGTTATCCCTAGGAACTGGGGATAACAAGAATCATATCTATTGTTGTGCAAAAGGTAAGACAAACTGCTAAAATGTTTTGCGAAGAGTATGACCAGAACGATAAAAATGAACATATATCTCGAATCTATTTGGATCTACTATGTTTTTATACATAACACTATTAAATTTTGTCGTTTTCGCTAAAAACTACATACAAAGAAAAATCTAATTGTTTTTCAAGTTGTCTCTATGTATGATTGTATTATATAAAAATTCAATAATGTGGATACTAACTTCTCATTAGGTAGGGGAGACAAGGAGAGACTCTGAAAGTATTTGCATGCAATTTCAATACCTCCCTGGCTTTTAGCTTTGTTTTGTCTATGCAAACGAGTTGTTGAAGTGTACATAGTTTAGATACAACTCCACACTGAAGCATCTCCTAAAGAATCGATGCATTTGAAGAATATATGCAAAGTCACCAAAGGATTCACACTGCTTTCTTTGTGGCGATTTATGAAACCCCAATAATCTTCTTGGAGATGATTATAGATGAGGTAGCTTTGTTTGTTGTTCCCAATGGACAATTATTATGTCTAAAATATGAGTATGTTGGCTACATCCAATGGTCTGAAACCCTTAGCCTCCTTCGTGGACAAAAACATAAACAACGAATACGACATTGTGTTGCGACATAGGATTCCAACCCAGAACAGTCTGACCAAGACCTGTGAAAAAGACATGAGAAAATGAACACAACTTGGTTCAAACCATAACAACCCAAGATCATAGAGAATAAAACAAATTAGTGTTAAGAAAATGCATAACTAGCTACATCTGAAGGAATATTTACATAAGACAAGAAATACCAATGTAGCATTACTTGTGTGCTTTATTTCCTCAAACAGACATGCGTGATATGTTCTTTGCCAGATGGTGGTTGTGACTATGTTGTTCTGACTGGTGGCGGTCTAAACACATGGTTGGAAACAACTATTATTATTGATAACCCATTTGTAAATAGATTGACTGGTAGTTTGCAATAAACCAGGTGTGTGTTGTATAACAAACAATCACAACTTTTGTTATGTACTATAAAAATTGACTAACGTGTCACCCTGTCTTTCTCGAACTAACCCACTAGGAGGGAAAAGGTCTGACTCGCCTCCATTGTAATGGTTGCATGAAATCTTGGGTCAAGGGTGTGACCATGAATCTTCTCACAAGTGGATGTTTTGGGAATTTGTGCATTGCATTTGTTAAGATCTTGAGAACCGTGGGTGCATGCCAGTATATTAGCTTACACATTTAGTCCTCTACATGTCCATTATTATCGTTGTGACATAGAGATTATCCTTCACACAAGAATTGTTCTTGAGTAGCAAAAAGGGTGGAAGACTTAATTCATTTTGTTTTTTTCCCAATTAATTCTATGGTTAGGAGCAACAAGGCATAAATAACGACCGTTGGAAACACATCTGTATTTTGAATGTGGATATGGAAGCCAAAAAGATTTTTTAAACTAAAAATCAATGTGGAGATTTTATTCATCTCCTTAATGATTAAGATGTATAGCTAAGAATTATCAGAAGTTTTGCTATTCTATTTATCCAAAAAGTCCATTTTTAAATGGAGATAATAATTATAAAATAAAATAATAATCAAAATTTTCATAAATTTATTGATTGTTTTAATGTATTGTTTTGACTTATAGCTGGAAATGAATATTAAACAAATAATACCATGTGGAAACTGCATTCAAGCGGAAGAGTGTGAGTAGCTACCATAATAACCGGTGCAATCACATGGTCTTTCCTTATCTGAAAGAGGGGACCGCCGAGAAAGATCTGTTCCATCAAAGGTGTCGGTATTTTGATATCCTCAAGTGATGACACATTAATAATTAATAAATTCATATCAAATTCCATATTTTCTTTAAAACTTTTGTTATAATCAATGTTTTTTTAATTCCTTTAGTGAACATCACACTAAAAAATCTTATAACTAATAGAATCATGTTGTCATAACTTTCCTCTCAAATTTTCACCTAATCGAAATTTTGCTATGTTGGATTTTTTAAACTATAGGACCTCTTATAACATTGTCATTGAGCAATGATACTAATTCAAATTAAATTTCTTAAATTTCAAAAGTATATGCGTAATATAAATACCAATTAAATTTAACATATTGTTCTGACCTTACTTCCAATTTTCAGGTGCAAAGCATACGCATTATCTGAGTACCAAATTTTAATTTGTAAATATGGTATGGGTGCATGATGATACATTAGCTTACACATTTAGTCCGACTGCATGCCACTTATTATCATTGTGAGAGAGATGATTCTTCAAACATGAAATCTTCTTTCCTAATAAAGAGGGTGGAAAATCTAATTCATTTTGTTTTATTTGGGTAATTAATTTTATGTTTGGGAGTAACATGGCACAAATGATTAAGGCTGCAAACCCAATTGTATTTTTTGAATGTGAATATAAAAGCCCAAATGTTTTTCCTGTAAGTGATGATATTGAGAATCAATGTACACATTTTATGCACACTACTAGAAGTTCCTTAATATAGCCTCAAGTTCCTTGCCAATGCCCTACGTTACCTATGTTCAACTGTGTTATAAACTAACGCTTATTGTTTAATGTAACCAAATGAAGCAGGAACTAGCTGCTTCACAGCTATATCCCTTGTTTACAACTATACACCAACTTCACTCACTTACATACACAATAGATTTAAATGGGTAGACCATACCTTTTTTCCTTTGATTTTTCCTGACTTTTATTCAAGTACGCTTTAGATTGACTCTTGAAGTATCTATTAGCATCAATTGCATCCTTGCAATGGATGTCGATAATGAATATGGACCCTTTTTCCTAGTTAAAAGAATCAAAATCATGTCTCCTCTTCCTTGATTTAGAGGGACTTCTTCAAATCAATGGTAGAGAGTTTGAATCTCGAGATGTTGTAGTTAGTGAAGGTGTAAAACATGGGTATTGGGAAGTATGTATTGGATATAACCAATGGTAAACCATTTCTTCCTTTTTTTAATAAGAGGTCTTCTAAGTTTTTACTATTAGAGATGGAGATGATTTTGTTTTTGGGAGGAAATTGTCATTTGAGTACTTTTTAGTGGAGAATTTTTGTAAATTGGTTATTTTTTGACACATTTTTTCAAAAAACAAACTTCACCAATTGACAATTTTATATTTAAATTTTGCATATTTTTCATATAAAATATGTTTAAATTGATAATATTTACTAAATTTTACAAAAATTACTAGTAAATTGGTCTAGATTATCTACATATATTTTATCTACATATATTCAAACCAATTTATTCACCTAAATTAATATACTTAAATATAATATTTCATTTCATTTTCCTTAGTTTCCAAATAAACATATAATTAAAAAAAAATCTAGTCAAAGCCAAGTTTTCCTCTCAAGAAACTCATCAGTTGTCCATCTATAAAGTCAAGAATGAGATTCCATATACATACAAAATGCGGCCATGAAAACCTTTGATTAAATCTTCATAATTACACATAAAAGTACACACAGATTTCTAAATTCCAATACATTATGCAAGCTGACATAGAGAAGATGCTGCATGCTACAATCCGAATGTTTTGGATTGAACATTTCCATATTAATACTTCTCCTATGTCATATGTTACTTTTTGTTTAAAGTTAATTATATTGTTTTCCTTTACTTACTCTTAAATCGCAGATACATCTCCTTAAACATAAATAAACTATGTTACGGCATAAGACATGTATTAACAATATTTATGTACATCCTTCTTAAATACAAAATAATTGGAGAGATTTTATAATATAAGAAGTGTGTGTTCATTGATTTCCTTCCCTCTTTCTGCACCCAAAAAAATCTCAAACCAATATTATATGGTACACTTTTCACATGTCTTTATAAAAAAATGTTCATCGTTGAATCACATATACCTAACATCTATACATATTAGAATTATTTTTACCTCATAAATACCTATCATGGTACCCTTTTCATATACCTTTCTAAAAAAATGTTCATTACAAAATCACATACACCTAACACCTATATAGCTTGGAATTATTTCTACCACCTAAATACCTTTGTATATAGTATTTGGAAATCACAATCATGATCTATTGATAAGGGAGACTTTCTTGGAAAATAGTTGTTACCTTCTAGGAAAAATATAAATTGGAACGAGACTATCTTGAGTGACCGAGCAAGATACTTGTTGATTATTATCTTAAGAAAGAGGAATTGTTGTTGATTTGCAATTTGTGGGAGTAATGTGAAAACTACTTTAGCTTTGTCTGAGTAGGCAAGAAAAGTTTTGGGGGTGTATTTATTGGGAAAATAACTCCATCGTTGGAGGTATTGTGGTACTATGAGCATGAGTATAAGTGTTCTTGCACACCATAACCCTAATAGGTATGAGAGTTTTGTAAAACTAGAGGTTGCTCCACCACACAATCAATGTGTTCAGTTGGATTTTTGACCAATTGTTGTGATTTATTGAGCATGGTGAATTGATTCAAGTAGAACACTTAGACAATGCTGTCTTATATTCTAATTGAAATTAAGCCATGCTTGGGGGAGCATGTTTTGATTCCAAGTGCTACATTGGTTGGGTGGAAAATCAACTCATGGGTGTGATTTTCCCCATATTGACGATTCTTCATTGGAGTACTTGTTTGCACCAGTATTCTATCTTCATCAAGGAAAGCAAGTTTAGGTATGTAATAATTCCATGGCCAAATTATATTGTATTTTGATCTTTGTATTTTTTAGTATCTTGGAGGGAATTTCCATCACGTAGCTACCTTCCCCATTGGTTCATGCTAAGTTGGGCTATTGCAAATGATCTCAAACCTTACAAGTTTTACAATAGTTTTTGCAAATCTTGAAATTTCAATGTAGTTTTTGGGCTCTTTCCATGTTTTTTTTTTTATGGTTTTATCTTGTGAAATCTTAAAATAAGTTTTTTAATGTTCAAAGAACACCCAACATGGTGTTCATGTGAAAAAATTATGGCTTTGAAAGTTTACGTACTGACAAGGCTTCTTTAGTCCCACATTCATGTTGTCACCTTATATCCCAAGCTTAGGGTTTTTAGCATTATGCTATAAAGAAGTTTCATCGACTTAAGTTTTTTTTTTTGCCAATGAACATAGTTGTCACATCTCTTCTTAGAGTAAGCTACCACTATTCTAGCCATTTTGTATTTATATGTACATTGTAGTGTTTATCACCATTGATTTGTTATTAGAAAATTCGGTTTCCATTTGACATGGTATTGCACTATATTCTATTTTCCACTATAATGTATTCTTACATTTTGTTTTCAAAATAAACTATATAACGATAAACACAAAGAAGAGATATAAAATAATAAAGTGGAGGAAGATATGACTTTGTAAAAGTCTATATCAAACGACAATGTTTATTAAGTCCACAGTGAGTTAGTGTTCTCTATATTTACATTGAATTATGGAGAACAAAAAGAGCAAAGCATAATCCATTCTTCTTAGCTAGATTTTTTCCCTCACATGTTATCCCACTTTACATTGTGTGTCCATAGTGTTCTATGGTATGATTTTACTACTATATTTATATTTGTGTTTATCAGTTACTTCAAATAATACAAATAACTTGTTCCCCACACTATTAAAAACTCATATATAAGTAAATAATTGCATAACAATGTAGCGTCATTGTATTTGTAGTGGCAATATTAAGATTTATTTTGATGACATGTCTATTGAAATATGCAAAGAAGTTTATAGAAGAATAAAAAAATTCAACCAAAACATTGGTGGTAATGTTGATCATAAATCTTAAGTGAAAAGCCATCATCCAATAAAAAAATACTAATAAGATGTTCTCAAATAATCAATGACCATGCTCTAGATGGCGCTACAATTACTATTATCTCTAAAATGGAACATGAGGAAACCCTTGGTTAAGGTTTTTACAATAAACACATGTTATCCATATGATTTCCACAACTCACTAATCTAGGCCTAAATCATGTTCTCTATCAAGGTACGACCTGCAAAGTATCTACAAGGAAATGAACTTGTGCTATTTTTGACAAGCATCTTCATATTCAATATCAATAATCTTAACATGAACTTTAGAGGAATTAACATGAGGTAGCATCAGTCTTACCTCATGGAACACTTTTAGTAAGAAGGAGATAATGAGTAAAGCATCCATACATACTTTGTATATATTTTATATTGTGGTAATTTGACATCACTTCAGTTTTTTTATCTAAGTGATTTATGAGCATTGTAATCTCTCGAGTGTTTTCATGTGAGTTGGACTTAGTAGATTGATGAAGATCTGACTTTGGATGCAATTTTCTTTTTTAAAGTTTACAACTTATAAGGTGTAACCATTCAATACATGGGATGAGAGGATGGACCTATTCCAAGCATTGCAATATCTTGCAGTTTTCTATGCAAAATGAATACAAACAACCAAAAGCCATAGCATTGCCATATCTTGAGAGGATGGACCTATTCCAAGCATTGTCATATCTTGTAGTTTTCTATGCAAAATGAATACAAACAACCAAAAGCCATATCTTACAGTTCTCTGGCAAAATGAATACAAACAACCAAAAGCCTTAGGTTTAAACCATACCTTTAATTGAATCAATGGATACAAATATGTGAGAATGATTTATTGCCATCCAAATCTTGATGCCCTCTTATTTTATTCTCTCAAGTCATGCAATATCATTTTTAGCTCTCTTAGGTTATGCAATATGGTTCAATACTATCATTTTAAGCTCTCTTAAGACAAGCAATATGGTTGAGAGGTCGAAATCAATTTCACTCATTAAAAAATGATTGAGAGGGTTTGGTTCATAGTGATGCAATATGGTTTACAAATATCGTTTTTAGGTCATGCAATATTACTTTTGGTTTTTTTAGGTTATGTCAATATGATTCAATATTATCATTTTTAGTTCTTTTAAGACAAACAATATGGTTGAGAGATCGGAATCAATTTCCCTCTTTAAAAAATGATTGAGAGGGCTTGGTTATCTAATCTAAAATATGTATCTAGACTATAAATTTTACAGACATGCTTACCTGTCAAGTCAATTTTTTATGACGGGTTTGTTTTTAAAATTTCCCTTCATGTGACCCTTTATATTTATTTTTGCGTGTCATTTAAATAATATGTATTATATGTGTTTTTTTAATTTTTGTCTTGAATACAAGAGCAACTTTTGATGTGAATAGAAATACAACTTGTGCTTAACATAAAATTAGAATGATTCCATATATTATTGAATCCATAATTAAATAAACCTAAGTGTACATAATAAAATATATTGAACTAATTTATGAAATTCTTTAAAAACATGGATGGTAATTTATTGGTAAAATGAGCATCTTTAGAAGTTGCCCATAAAATTGAGATGTATTTACTTATATTGTTTTTCAATGCACATGCCTAACCTTTTCAACATTGGTGCTAATTTCTAATCTTCTCTTCAATCTTGTGGGAGAATTAACAACAAATATAAATGAATATTTAAGTACTTATTGTGCTTTTCTCTTCAACCTTTTTTTTAAATAGTCATAATAAGTTTTGAAGATCCCAAATAGCTTAATTCAAGTTAACCAAAACAAATACTTTTAATTGCATGGAAGTTTGCATTTTCATATAGATGAAACCCTATAGGTGAAATTAGTCTTACCTTTATAGATAGTTATAGTCTCAACCTTTCAATTTCGTGACTTATAAGTATGCAATACCTTACACTGCTATGCACTTGGTAGTTGCAACCTTGATGTATGATAGAATTTGTAACTTGTAATATGCATGACCTTTGTTATAGTATTCATAACTTGTGTTATGTTATATGAACACAGAGAGTTGAACCCATGACGTGGTGACAGAGAGCCAAAGTCTTGACAACCGAGGATCCAGACAACTGGTCTACGCAACGGTGCTGCAATTATATGGATGTTAACAGAACCTTCCATATATGGATGTTAACAGAACCTTCCATTGTATAAACAGGACAATAAATAATATATTTCATTAAATGAATTTGTCAATCCACCTTCAAGTTTTTCATTAAAATTAAAATGGCAAGCTAGCACAGAAGTGTCCCTTTCTACACAGTATTAGGAAATCCCAACAATGATCTGCTGACCGGGCAATGTTTGAATGGTCAGTCTTGCTTACGTAGCCCATGGGATACGTTTTCTGTACTCAGATTTTATGTACGAAGATTCTTATTTGGAAAGCGACCGGTAATAGCAGTGTCTCATGGTTTTCTGATGAATGTTTTCTTCTCCACTTTTCTTTGTTCTTCTGAAAAGATTCCTCCGGTTTTCTGATACCACAGCTCTGATATTGTCAATAGACAATCTAAATGCTGTTGAAGGCGGTGGATTCAATAACAGTTCCAGAGATCGAGAAGTTCTGTATGGATATTCACCATTTTTATCTGCATATGATCTTCATATCACGTCGTTTTGATATTTGAATGCAAAAAAAAGAGAGAGATCCCCAGATCCCCACCACCAGGCCTGGAATTTGACGAACGTTTTTTTCCGGCTGAAGACGTACGTGACAGAATTTGGCACGTGAAATCTGATAGGCATAAAAATGAAACTGTCGGTTTGACGTTCAGTGGTTTGGGCAGTCCGTCATAAAAATTTTACAGTATAGTAACTAGTATGGATTACTCCAAACTATAAAGCATTTGGCATGTTAAATCTTAGAGGCATAAAAATGATCAGGTTGTAGGTTTGACGTCTGTCATAAAATGATCAGACTGTTGGTTTGACTTTCAGTGGTTTGGACAACCTGTCATAATGTTTTTTACAAGTATAGGAATAATGCATTCATGAGTGAGGTAGCTCTGGCCAAACGTTCTATTTTTTAAGTTTTTTGGTCAGAATTTGGTTATGTAAATCTGGACAAAATTGAAACAAGAGGTTTTGGATTATACAAATTTAACCACTCAAATCTGTAGATCTAATCATTCCTCACGGGATTTCAAACATAATCAAACTAAAAAAAATTCCCAAAAGGTAGAACTTTTAGACTACTCTGGAACAATATATAACAACAATATATAGCTTGCTACTTATCATATGCTGCTGAGGTGGTATATATATACATACCACCTCACTATATATATATATATATTGAGATCACTTTGGTATATATGTTGAGGTATATATGGTTTGTATCAGCATTTAATGCTGCTCAGCTAGCTGTATATTGTTTGTTTAAATTAATTAAGTTTTTACTACTTAGTTTAGAGTATTAGATTTTAAATTTAATTTCATAAATAAATTATTATTGAAGTAAGTGAATTTAAAATATAGATAATCAATTCAATAATATTAACAGCAGTTGATGAAATCATTTACAAATCTCTAATCAAAATAGAAAAATAATTAATATTTATAAATTTACATAAAACTTAAAATAAAAGAAATGAAAAATACAAAACCATCATCAAATTTTCTCTTACATCATGTGATTTTTTTTTTCTCTTACATAGATATTTTACCCAAGATTCCACCACTTAATTTGGAAAAAATATTTTTTATATAAACATTCTTTCATTTGTCAAAATTGAATAATAAATTTGTATATAACATGATTTTTGTGACAATGAAACTATGTTCATTTTATGTAAAAAAAGCTTCCTTTAAATTTGGAATTTTGTGACAATGAAACTATGTTCATTTTATGTAAAAAAGCTTCCTTTAAATTTGCATATAACATGAATTTTGTGACAATGAAACTATATTCATTTTATATATATATAAAAAAAAAACTATATTAAAAAATTTATAATATGATATTAAAATGTAATTTAAAATGGTTTTATAATATGATATTAAAATGTAATTTAAAATGGTTGATGTATAATTGTGAGAGTTGATTTGAGATAGTTGTATAAAGAAATTGGAAATTATGTAAAAACATATATTGGCCATGGTCCTTGAATGTGCAAAAAAATAAGTCTTTATAAGGTGAGAAGGTGTAAATGTTGTATTTCCATTTTGGTAAAGCAATGATAATGTAATTAATTAAGGACATTGCAATTATATGAAGGGAAGTTTGGAAATGTGTGATGTGTAGAAAATGAAAGTTTGGATCGATGTAATATGTCCCGACCCAAGTAAATTTGTGTGAGATATAGCGTGTCGCGAACACAGTGAGTTCTATGTGTGAGAGGTGTCTCACACTTAAACAAAGATTTTGTGTTAATTTTTTGTCTTATGTCGATGACTTTAAAAAAACTTTTGTATTTCGTGTAGTTTGTTTAAAGAAACTTTAGGTCTATGCATGTGACACGAAAAGGACGTTTGGTCTCATGTGTATCACACCTCTTTTAGACATGGGTGCCACATGTTGATTTAATAAGATTTTGTGTTATGTTTTCCATGAAACTTTGTGTTATGTGCCTTTATGTATATCACACTTCATAAAACTTTGGCTTAAAAACTTTGTTTAGAATGTAGTGTAGTAAAACAAAGTTTTGGTCTGAGATGTTGTGGTGGTGGAAAATTTGATTTCGTTTCATGTATTGCACGATAAAAAAAAATTCCTAGGACATGACATTTTGAATGGCTATAAACTTTGCATGGTTGCGACATAATGCACTGTTGTAAACTATCCTTGGTAGAAATAGAGGGAAAGCATCAATTCAGAGGTTGTTATAAGGTAGGATTTGTCTTTAGTCGGCATGTGTTATAGTCCAAAAATGTCTTACCTAGGCATGCATGGCATTGGATTTTCCACTTACATAATTTGCCAAATGATTGTTGAGGCTTCTTAAAAAAAAAAAATTTGGAACATGTACGTGCCCTGTTGAATTGATAGCCTGCATACACACGCGAGTTGCATACTAGTTAGTTCATGTACATACGCAAGTTGCATACTAGTTAGCCTGCGTTTACCTCCAAAAATTGCAAAAAATATAAAATTGCAAGGAATTCGACAGAGTTTACTGGATATCGAGGGTTTTCCAACCATTTTACCCATTGTAGTCCGTCCCCAAACTGAATAACCATCTTTTTCTCATATAAAAAGAGGTCTTTGAGTCTCATTTACAACATCAAGCAAGAGAATAATAAAACTCTGCCAAAATCCCTTCCCCTTCTTAGCCCAAGTTTTGCATCCTATTCTGAGATTTGGCCTCATCATTACCTTCCAAGCCTTTCTCATTATGCAACCCTTTCCCTTTTCCCAAGAGATCAGTTGGTTGTGAGAGGAAAGCATGAGAATGATGCGCTTGGAGCCACAATAGAGGAGCCCAGACCTGGTTCGCAGAGCGTTTGTCGAAGAAGGTTGTAATCTTTCTGATCTTAATATTGAATAAAACAGTTATTTGTTGTCCCAAACATTGTGTCTTTATGCATTTATGTCTATATTTGAATATTGAAAGTGATAAGTAGAGATCATACACATTGTAGCATTATTTTCCTAAGATTTTGCAGGTTAGCTTTGGGAGGAGACCCACAATCTAGGAAGCTACAGAGGCGAAAGAGGTCTACACCAGCCGCAAGGACCAAAGGTGCACCTACTGACCTTCTTTCCTCTCTCTTATCTTTCAGTTTAGATAGTTTTGGGGTAGCTTAGGAATATAACTTTCTTTTAAGGGAAGTTAGTGCTCTACCTGTACCTCGACCGGTATAGGGGTATTTTCCCCGTTAACAGAATTGACGACTCCACTGAGGAGTATCTCTAGGGTCTTGGTGGGAGATTTTGGTTTAAATTGGTTTTTTCAGTTTCTTTTTTAGTTTTCCAGGTTACTGAGTCAGTTTAGGGTCTCTTGTCACCTTCCAGGTGCATACCAGCCTTCCCTGCCCAATCAGTTTTCCAAGCCTTTTTTCATTTTGAAATTTTCCAGAGGTGTACGCAGTCTGCACAATAAACATCCCGCATACATACGCAGGCTGCACATTGCATAGCCCATGTCTCTGTGTTTTAGAAGGTTTTTAAAAATATATATTTCCTCTTTCCTGACAGAAGCTTTGTGTTTCTCAGGATTTCTTAAACTTTACAGGGTCTCTATTAGTGGTCTTTGGTTGGGTTAAAGATTCATTTTTAACTTGTTTCTTCATATTCTTTTGTTTTCTTTAAAATTTTAGAGTCAACCTATAAACATTAGATCCTCCTCTGGATTTGTGGGAGTCTCTGCGTTCAAGACTTGGTTTACAGTCTGTATGAGTCTTGGGTTTTATCTTCTATTTATCCGGTTTATTCTTTGAAAACCAAAAAGATCTTTTACTTTTGTTTTTCTTGTTTAAGCATTTCGAAATAATAAAAAAATAATTGCATTTAGTTTGGTAATTGTAGCGCGAAGGTTGTCTTTTACAAAAAGAAAAGAGTTATTTTTCAAAGTTCCTTCTTAACTGTTTTCTTGAAAGTTTAGTAATTTTTGGATCATAAAACGAAAAGCTCTTTTATGAAACTTTTGGTTATAGGATATTGGAATATTGTTTTGAGAAGTTTACATTGACAAAGATTTACAAGCCATTTCTTTCATTTTGAAGTATCTAGTTTTATTTTTCATAAATTCTCTAAATTCATTCTTCTCTTTCGTCTCTTCCAAACACCACACGCTACACGTCCATATCCTTTTGAGTAAGTCAAGCCAATTAAAAGAAACACTTAATACTTAAAAACAATTATACTTTTTGTTTGTAGGGTTCACCAACTAGTCTAGGCTATAGGGCCTTGAATTAGGTGTGGAGAGGAAACTCTTCAAGGTTGTCTAAACAAACATTGGAGTATGCAATAAGGAGTATCAAGAGTCCAGTGTCGTAAGAGTCAGTCGGGACCCCCCTCTAACATAGGGGATAAACACGAGGTCGCCTAAGGAAAGGTAGAGGAGATAACCCCTCCAAAGCCGGACCAAACATAATGGGGATTATATATTGAGGGTCGCTCTTGGGAATTACACTGATCGCATTTGACTACGGAGCCTCATGGACCTCTAATCTGTTTGATATCCTAAGTTGTCTTCTAAACCATTTTTCTTCAGGACCCTTGAATGACTTCAGACTTTGTTATCCTTCTCATTATGATTAGCTCGACTCTTGACTATACCCTCCTGGTGACTGACTGCGAGCTGGAAACCTAGTTTCCTATTTTTAGGGACTTACATAGGTGAGTGCGGGGGTATACCACGGTACCTAGGGAAAAAGTCGAATCATGCTTTGCAGAGTATACCCGGAGGATGTTTCCATGTTCGAGTTACACTTGCACCGGTAGGTTTCTCTAGTGTCGATTGGCATAACCGTTCTTCCTACTAGTAAGTTATTTGCTTGATTTTACTTTAGGAAATTTTAGTGTGTGCTCTGTGTTTCGCACTAGCTAAACCTTATAGTGTCGGTTGATCATTTCACAAGGTGGAAGTTCAACATCTTCGCTATTCATGTAGGCTTCAGGGCCTGTTGTTGGTTACTTTGGAGCCACCGTTGAGGCACAAGATAGATCAAGAGGGATCATTCGAAGCTACCGTGCCACAAGAAACTATACCTGATCCAGCTCCAAGATAAGACTTTCCCGCACAGGAGGAATCCATTGTTTCTAACCTCGAGACCGAGGGTTTCAGGCCAACAAATCCTTCGATCACTAACTTATTAGTGCCACTTCTAATTCATATAGTCCTTCCCGAGGTGACTTCATTGAATGACACTTCGATCGACAAGCGACGATGGAAGCAACTAGTGCTACTTCATCAGGGAGTCCTCATACTCCTATCTCAGTTTCCGCAGGAAGGGGCGATGCACCTCCTTCCCCACCTCCCCCTATCAGGACTATGACTGTCCATATGCCCACTACTTTGGGTAGTGGCTCAATTCCTTCGACGAATTTAACCATTGTTCCCTCTATTTAGAACGTGACGGGCACTCCCTTTTCATGTGGGATGCCTAGTTTTGACTCTAACTCGGTTCTCACCTATTCTACTCTATAGACCATTGGTCTGGGGGAAGGGAGCTCTAATTCTCCCTTGCAAGAGGTCGTCATGGGCACCATTGCCCCATTCAATGCCATTCCTTACGGTGGAGGTCACATCCCTCCTCGTCACCTTCGCTCGGAGGCAGTTTCCGGCAGTCGATCTGGCCTAATACCAATTATAGTTTGTTCAGTGGAGGGAGCCTTGGACCTCAATCCTACATGACTTCGGTGGGGTCAATGTCATTTTATTTGTTCATTGCATTTGGAAATACGTATTTTACTTCGTATTCTTTCTCCACTAGGGCCAACCCCCTCTTTGGTCAACAAAACCCTACGCAAGGTTTCATTCCTTCGCAGGGAGTGATGACAAGAGTTTACTCCTCGGAAGGTCTTGGGAATCCTTGGAAGAGCTTGTTTCCCTCGCAAGGAATGTCGATCGAGGGAAACCCCTCCCACACTCTCTGGAACCCAGGGCAAGGCTCAATACTTATTCCAGGAGGTTCGCATGGGGATATCCCCAACCAAGGTCCTTGGAACATTGTACAGGGAGAAATCCCTGCATAAGCCATGTCATCTAAATTTTGGAATCAACCAACGATGCAACATCAGACGCAAGTCTCTTTTGTTGGACAGGGCCACCATGGTCTCTACCAAAACCCTGGACAATAATCAAACTTTTCCTTGCAACCTGGTGCCAGCCAAAATCCAGGCCCCTCTTTTCATGTAAATATGCCACAACCATGACTACCTTTTTTGGCAACTCTGCATTTGCTAGACTTGTCGATATTGTTAAACAACCCGATTTATCATGATCCGTGTTGGCCCCCATGCTGACTAAGTTTCCCTCGGACATCCCTAAGTTTGAAGAAAATCCTGGTGAAGATCCATGTGAGCACGTGATGAATTTTCACTTATGGTGCTCATCCAACTCGTTAAAGGATGACTCTGTTCAGTTGCACTTGTTTCAACAAACTCTTATAGGGGGTGCTGCAAAATGGAATATAGAACTCGACAACTTAAAGTATGCTTACTTTAATGACCTGGCTATGGTTTTTTTGAACCATTTCCAGCTGCCAGTAAGATACAATGCTGACACTGAGTTGTTGGCCAACTTCGAGCAAACGAAAGCTGACCATATATTGGATCACGTCCGAGAATGGCGGCGATGAAAGAGTTTGATTAAACTCAAGGTCCCTCCCAAATTTTTTCTTGAGTGGTTCCTAAAGTCCTTGGTACATAGTGTGTCCAAAGACATTGCGACGTCCAAAGTCTTTTCCAAAGAAGAGGCTATCATGAGAGCCCATCAAGTGGAGTTGATTTATTCTCAATCCGGTATACTATACGAGATCTTACCTGACACACCACAGTCAAATCTCGACAAATCCAAACAAAAGTTTGGACCTCATGTTGATGGCATAGTAGGCTCAAAACAGAGCAAGCCCACAGATCTTTTGTCTAATCAATTACAACAGTTATCGATTCAATAGACTGTGGCCAATCAAACTCCTAGTTTGGATGCCTCTGTAACCCAAACATCGGATGTACACAATGTGCAATCGACAAATCCCAAGGGTAACCAAAAAACCAAGGGAAAGAGGAAACATAAAAACAAGAAGGGTAAAGGGGATAAGAAGGCTGCAAATAATGTTGGCAAGGGAAAAAATGACAAAGAAAGGTGAAGTTTCTGTGTAAGCTTTGCATGGGCGGTCACTTGACTCACCAATGACCTCAACTTGAGGAGGCCCAAAATATATTGGCATAGCAACAACATGTTGTGTTGACAAAACCCTTTTCCACAAGGGAAAAATATGGCTCAAGATTCCTCATCCACGAGTGCGCCTGAGGGCAGTCAGGGAACCCCCATGCCTAATAATAACAATGGCGCCAGAAAAATTTATATGATGGAAGCTGAAGCTAATTTATCGACCAGGGCTCATAACTACGAAACACCAGAATCTGTTGAGAAGGGAAAAGAGGCCTCCAACCCATTAAATCCTCTTCAAATTGAGAAGATGGTGGGAGAAACGATGACTTGCATCCCTAAAGGTGCGTTCAAAAAGGATTATCACAACCCAAACGTGAGGGCTGCTCAGAATTACTCCATCGTGGAGGATCTGACACAAACTCCTTGTGCAATGTCTGCTAAGTTCTCCAGAGTTTCCCGTCACAGAGAAAATCTTTGTTGTCTTCCTTGGGAGAGGCCGAGATCAGTAACTCAGGAATGATTATCTTTGACCCTACGAACCATAAACCTCATCTTCCTCACCATGTCATTTTTTAGATAGTAGTGGCGTACACCATGAAATCGTTGACAAAAAACGTTTTCCATACTGTGGTTGATGAGGGTGCCTCAACTTGCGTGATGTCATTGGCATGTTGGAAGGCCATCGACCAACCTGAGTTGTCTCCTTATCCCATGTTGCTTACTATGTTTGACAATCGATCATTCAGACCACATGGTATAATTCCCTCTTTCCCCATGCGGTTGGAGGGAAAAACTGTGTGTGTCGAGGTAGAAGTAGTCGATGCGCCTCTCGACTACAATATTTATTTAGGGCCGAGTTGGACCTATGCTATGACAACGATCATATCCACCATTTTTCGGGCCTTATGTTTTCCTCATGAAGGCCAGATTATAATCGTTGATCAATTATCCTTCTCCCGTCCCAACCCTTCATCGGGGGAATCCACGATCCCGATGATTGACAACCCACAGCCAGGTACTGTCAATTTAGGTGTCGAATTGTTTCCGTCTTTGATGGGAAATTTTGATTATACGTCGCCTTCCAATGATGCTAGGTTTTTTTCGGTTGTCCCTAACTAGTCGAAGGCTGCGATTTTTCATGTCACGTCTTTTAAAATGAGTTACTTTGATGACCCGTGGAATTTACCTTCCCCATTGGCTTCTATGGAAGTGGTAGGGAACCTTGGCATGGCCATGCCCATATATTTTGTTGAGGTTGCGTACAATATTTTCCAACAATCCTCATCCAACCCTGATCAAACTCCCCCACAGGAGCTAGATCCTGTTCTCGAGCATATTTGGGCTCAAGGCTCTCTCGTCACTCATGACCCTTTGGACTTAGTCTTTCCCTCTGACGAGGCGATCTTGGAGGCAATGAATGGGCCATACAGACCTTGGGATGATCTTCATCATAGATCTTATTTCTTACTCAAGCTCAAGAGAATAGAGGCAGAAGAGTTTGTTACGAACATGAATGGATATGCCCCTTGTCCTATTAACCCTCTAGCTACGCACATAATATATGTCGAGGGAAAAATGGAAAGTATTGCTGAAATGATTCCTATCGACATCTCCAAAACCCCTGGCATCATGGAAAATGTATTTGTTGGATCATATTGTTCTCTTGAAGAGATTCAAATCTACACTAAATTGTTTAAATAATTCCACAACGTTTTTCTTGGTCTTATGAGGAGATGTCAGGCATTGATCCACGTATTTTTGAGCATGAGATCATGACTTATCCTGATGTCAAGCTTGTCTGACAGAAGCTTCACCTGATCAATCCTCGCAAATCAATGGTGATAAAGGCTGAAGTAGAGAAACTTATCAAGGCTGGTTTCATATACCCCGTGCAATTGACGGAATGGATATCGAACCATGTTGCTATCAACATGAAGTAAGGTATGATCCACATGTTTATGTACCTTCGCGACTTGAACAAAGCTTGCCCGAAATACAATTTTCCAACCCCATTTATTGACCAGATTGTTGATGAATGTGCGGGTTGTGAGGTCTTTTCTTTCATGGATGGTTTTTCGGGTACAATAAAATTCATATTAAGCCCAAGGAACAACATAAAATGGATTTTATTTGTCCTAGGGGTACATTCGTGTATAGAAAAATGCCTTTTGGCCTTAAGAATGCTGGAGCCACTTTTCAGTAGGCCATTTTGTTTGCTTTTCATGACCTCAAACACATAGTTGAGGCGTATCTCGATGATCTGGCATCATGTTCTCGTAAGAAATCCGATCATCCCACCCATTTATGACTAATCTTTGAGAGGTGTCGCTACTATCGGATTCGCCTGAATCCAAATAAGCACAGTTTTTGTGTGACATCGGTACACTTATTAAGTTTCACCGTGTCAACAAAAGGGATCATGATAGGTCCTCTAAAGTTTGAGGCAATAGTTCAATTTCCTCCCCTACGCAAAATCCCCCAGCTTTAGAATCTACAGGGGAAAACAAATTTTCTTCGGCATTTTGTTGCTAATTATGCCGAGATTATGAAAGGGATCATCTACCTCTTGAAAAAAGGGGTCCCATTTATTGGGATGAAGGATCTCAATGCTCTTTTGATGCGTTAAAATGTGCTCTGAAGTCTTCCCCTATGCTTAGTCCTCCTGATTATGGAAAGGATTTCTTTCTGTATTTGGCTGCCACAAAGTCTACAATCGGCATGGTCTTGGTCCAATACGATGACAAACTTGAAGAGCATGTTATATATTATCTTAGTCGAGGCCTAGTTGGACAGGAACTCAACTACTCACATGTTGAGAAACTTGCTTTGGTAGTTGTTCACGCCGTCCAACGGTTTCGTCACTATATATTACTTCTTAAGACCACTATCGTAGTGATTGTCAACCCTTTTCAATATGTGTTAACACGATGGGTCATCGGCAAAAAAATCAGTTGATGGATAGTCATCCTGCAAGAGTTTGACTTGGATTTTATTTCGGAAAAATCTAAAAGGTCCTCGGTCTTTGCGGAAATAATCTCAGAACTTCCCATCGAAAGTGGTGATATTTCGCCCGAAGAGTCACCAATTATTGGAGATCTTTTTCTGATCACATCATTGGACCTGGTATGAAGACATACTTGTGCATATTCAGACTTTGAAGTGCCCTTCTTCTTCTTCTCCCGACGAGTGTCAACGAATCTGACACCAAGCGCAAAACCATCTCATCCTCGATGACACTTTGTATCGTCAAGGGGTGGATTGCATTCTCCGACGATGTCTTAGTCACGAAGAAGTAGAGCTTGTTTTGAACCACTGTCACACAGGAGCATGTGGCGGTCATCTGTCTGGGTTGGAAACAACCCAACATTTCTTCGCATTGGATACTTTTGGCCCTCGTAAATCAAATATTGTGTTGAGGTGATCAAGGAGTGTCACCCATGCTAGATCTTCTCTCGGAATATCTGGGCACACCTAGCTCCTATATTTCCATTTATTTCTTTCGGTCTCTTCACCAAGTGAATGATTGATTTCACTACATCTCACCTGGTTTCTGCCAGGGGGCATCGCTATATAATCATATCAGTAGACTACTTTACAAAGTGGGTCGAAGCTATGTTGACATTTAACAATGACGGGGAAAGTGTTGCCCTGTCCATTTTTAACCAGATCATAGCCAGGTTCGGTATTCCAAAGGAGATTGTCACAGACCATGGCAATCACTTCCAGAATAAAATGATGTCTGAATTAACATAAAAAATAAGGTTTAAAAATGAATATTCATCATTGTATTACTCGCAAGCAAATGGTTAGGTAGAATCTGTGAATAAGTCTCTCAAGACTATTCTTCAACGAACGATTAATTCAGCCAAGTCAAATTGGAATTTGATGTTATATTTGACACTTTGGGCTTATCGAACTTCAGTAAAGACTGTTATCGGTTTTTCTCTTTTCCAACTCGTTTATGGGTTGGAGGCAGTCTTGCCCATTGAATTTCAAATCCATTCTCTAAAGTTGGTTGTGGAACTACTACCCGACACTACACCGCTTGAGGAATATCTTTTATATCTCGAGTAGCGTCGAGATGCAGCCTTGGCTAACGAGGCTCATAAACAATGGGTCAAGTGTCAGTATAATCGGTCAGTCCGCCCTTGGATTTTCTCCAAAGGCAATCTTTTCCTAGTCTATGACCAAGACAAAGATCCCTTGGGGGAAGGCAATTTCAAACCCATGTGGTTCGAAGCTTTCATTGTGAAAAAAGTCTTATAGAAGGGTGCTTATTGTTTGCTTTATTTAGAGGGTAACTCCTTAGCGCAGCCTAGAAATGCGCTCTACATTAAGAAGTATTACACTTAGGTTGGTCGCCTGAGTGTGACTTCTTGTATATATGTATAATTTTTTATACATTCTTGTCTTTTTGTTTTATGGATGTGTATTCATTTATGTTCTCTTTTTCACTGTGGCAGATGTCAAGTGAATATGAAGTCTATGTTGGGTTCGCGGACGGTGCTAACCAACACACTAAGAGGTTTACTTCCGCAACCTGGGTGATTTTTACACCTTGTGGTCAATTTCTATCTTTTGGAGGTATTTGTCTAGGCAAAGCAACCAATAATGTTGTCGAGTATAGTGCAGTGATAGAATTATTATGTGATGCCTTGTCACATAGTATTTCTTGCCTCTAGGTTTTTTTAGATGCTCAAGTGGTCGTGTCCCAATTAAATGGGGTATACCATGTTTACAATCCCACCCTTCACTAATGATTCCTTAGGGTACGTCTCTTAGAATGCTCTTTTGATTATATTACTTATATTCATTTTCCTAGGAGATCTCAACAACTAACTGATACATTGGTTAATCAAGTATTAGATTGGCATGTTCCTCACATGTAAAAGTAAAACACACACATACACATGTAACTACATTTGTAAAAAATGTTTATCCATAAGAAAAAGATGTGTATAATATATCCAAAAATAATTTCATGAGTACAAAGTGGGTATTAAATCCTCAAATAGACCTGGTATACATCATTGGGTTTAATCCCTCAATACAGAGTACAAAACTTTCCCTTGACACATGTGTGGTCTAATGTTATCTATGTTCTAAGCCTATTCGCCCTGCTATAGTGAACCACGACATTCACAAGATGTTGGAATAACTGGACCCAAGTCTTAGGCACCCCTACTACATGTGGTTGCATGAATAGGGGAAAGTCCTGTATCTCTTCCATGGGTATTGCACAAGTGAGAGCCGTCAGGTTTCTCTCTACTCCCTGCAACACTCTCTCAGCCTCTCCAAATGGGGGTCCTCCTTCAAATGCTAGTCCTCCTTCTCCTACTGGTCTGGCCTCTTGTCGGGGACGACACCTGGTCCTGGTGAAGTTTGTCGGTCGCACTGGTACCATATATGTGTATAACATATCTTTGAGTTAGTACTTTGACATTAAAATAAAAGGGATAATATTTAAAAAAAATTAAAATCAAATAACCTTAAATTTTTGTTTACCTATCTTGTCGCGATCCTCTCCAGGGGGCATGGGCATGTTGGGATCCCTCAGGAAACCGATTCCTGCATATGGATAATCCTCAATCACGGGAATCTGACGAGCTCGCCAATCAAAAAACTTGTCATCAAAAGACTCATGGGTTCTCCCTCTACTCTGTCTAGGAAACAAAACTACCCACCTGCACAATGTCGGAAAGGAGTAAATATGCCCCCATATTGTCTCCCTCGGGCTAAGACTAGGCACTCTTGAAGAAGAAGAAAGAACAAAATATTGTATCGAACTCAAAGTTCTTTTTCGTCCTCATGCGACAATCAGTGAGTTGTTTCTTCATGCATGTAAGCATGGTATTACTCCAGTTAAAAATGGTGGCATCTAAACACTGAATTGCACAATACATCTGTGCACGAGAGGCCTGATGGAGTGTTGTAGATCCCGTGATCTGCCCAAACATGAAAAGTATGATCTGTAGGCGGAGGCTGGTGATCTTGTGTATCGTCACCTGAGATCCTAATTTCTCGGTATCATCCTCACAGGACATCCTGATGTAATCCTCTATGTTGTACAATCCTAGAGGAAAGGTCCTTAGATTGACTAGTTTCCCCCTCCTAGAGAGGTCGGTCAAAAAATAAATATCCTCTGTCATTGGAGTTAGTGACTGACCCTCTAGCATGAATTCCTCAGCATCAGGATGCCAATACTGTACCAAATGGTTTAGTAATATAGATTTTTCCCTCATGAATGGACACTGGAAGAACTTCCACATGCCACATTGTTTCAACATAGTGATGGCCCTGAGATCCTCCTCTACCAAGACATCTAATTCCTGATGTTATCTTTCTCATAAATGCACATACATCCTATTGCACAAACATTTGGAGAGGATTAGCCCTTGTTGATTAGTGTTTTTAACATTAAAGGACATGTATGTGGGTTGCCTTTAAGATAGTCGCGTATGTATGCGGGTTAAGTGTTACTTTTTCTGCATACATACACGGGTTGAGCGTGGACAACTCGCGTAGATGCAAACGCGACCCTTTTACAAGGGAATGCGCCTCCCAAACATGAAATTAAACATGAAAGGATGCATAAAATTGAAAGAAAAGGTTGTTTGTACTTACTTGGTCCAAGAGTGAGGGTTTTTCGTCCACCGTAGCTCCTTGAATTCATGTTTTGAGGAAGACATTTTTTACCTTTTTGGTTATTTTCCAAATTGTAATGGTTAAAATGAGTTGTTCAGGTCTATTTATAGACTTTTTTGGCCCTTTTTCCTCTAATTTGGTCCCCTTTTTCCCCTTTCTTGACTTGGTAGCTACTTAAGTTCTCTTTTGAGATATCTTTGGGTCATTCTGATGAACTTGTTCTTTTAGTTTGGAATTTTTCTTTAGATGGGTTACACTTATATCATCCCATGGTAAAACTCATTTTTTCAACTGTTGCATATATGTTAGGTTTTCACCCCCTGCATTTTGCATATTGTTGACTTTTTCACTTTGCCATAGAATCGATCCCACCGAAGTGCGACACATAACCTTCTCAGCTACTTTAGAAGTATCGTAATTAGGTGGTAGAGCCTTCCTCTACATGGATGCCCTAGGTATATCCTTTGCTGCATTTTGGTGTCCATGTTGTGATGTTATCTATAGGATTGAGAGTCCTTTTTAGTCCTGCCATGATTATGTATTGAAGCCTCATTCTTCTTTCTAGTCATCATTCTTGGCTCTTCACACGGGACTCCCTAAAGAGCATGGTTTGTTTTCTTTCAAGATCACTTTAATTTTGAAAGAAACATCCAACGGGAGTTTATTTATTCTTTTCAATATCGTTTGGATTACTTGATAAAAGAAGCCCACATGAAGTCTTCTTTAAGCCCTTTTCAGACTCTCTAAAATTGAAAAGCTTTTCGAACGATATTGTTGCCCTTCACGCTCGCCAAACTCAAATTTGAAGGCACATATGTCTGATGGTAGTTTACCCCCTTTTCAGTCTGAATGGTTAATTTACGAATAAAGGTATGCCCTAGGAGCTTTGGTTCGCTAGGAGAGTATTCTCAAGCATAATTTTAACCCTTTTTCGGGCCTAAGCGACTAAATTTTCGAAAAGGTACATTCTCCTTGGTTTTGTTTTATCTCTTTTTCGAGCCTTGGAGATTACTTATGAAAAAGGAACCCCTTCAGAGTCCATAGTTAATCTTTTTTTCAGACTCCCTAAATATGAAAAGATTGTCGAGTGACCTTGTTCCTTTCACACTCATTAATTGGTCCAGAAAGAACATATATTTGGCATAAGTTTACCCCTTTTTCGGCCAATAGATTATCCAGGAAAAAGGTACGTCTTGGGAGACTTGTCTCGTTGGGAGAGTTCTCCTAAGTTATATTTTATACTTTTTGGGGTAAGGAGATTAAACTTAGAAAAAGGTTTTGAGTCCATAGTTAAGCTCTTTTCATACTCCTTAAAATTGAAAATATTGTCGAGTGATATTGTCTAAATCACACTCGTTAAAATGGTTTTGAGGAGATGTCCTTTCGGTATAATTTTAACCCTTTTTCGAACCGACTGGGCTAGTTACGAAAAAGGAACTCCCTGGAGTCTTCTTTTAGTGTTTTTCAGACTCTCTAAACGTGAAAAACCACCGAGCTTACTTTCTCTAGGCTCGTAAAACTTCACATCGAAGGAGTCTTGTTGTGTCATACTTAATTGCATCGCATGTATCAACCTTGCATCTTTGGCCTACTGCCGATTCCATGTTGCTATCAACTGAACCTTCAAAGCATTCCTTAAATGCAATCCTTGCAACACTTTTTCCCTTGCAATCTGACACCTTGACCCGTGAAGGAATTTTCCTAAGTGTCCTTATCCTGCACATGTATCCTTGCCTTGAGAATCCATATATTCCATGCACTTGGAATCATTTTTCTTTCTCGTGACACTCGTTCCTCCTTTGTAACGTAGCATTATTTTATTCTTTTTCAAGCTCGTTAAAAAATTGAAAAAGACAAAAAAATAAAATATTCCAAAAATAGGGGACATAATATACATTCTCTTTTTTTGGCAATAGGATAGTCTCCCTTGGACAAAGGACATCCTTCTGTTTGTTCAGCAAGCATTGGGATCTACTGTGACCTTAAGAATTTTTTCTCGCTACATAGATTTGTGTCCTCCTCCATTTGGTTAATCTTCCAAACATATGGAGAGCTTGTGGTGCCTCTTGTATCACAGACATATGTCAATATTATGTTGCCTGAGTCTCATCATCTTTTGTGCTTTTTTCCAAGGGAATTTTTATCCAACCTGATTTGGTCATTCTTTAGTTTATCTATTGACTTTCATGAGTCAACCATCCTGAGATTCTAGTCAAGTTCGGATTCAAAATCAATAATTTTTTTTGCCTAATGATTGCAATCCTCTAGTTTTTCCTCGATGGCATGTCAAAGACCTTAGGGTAGTGAGTCTTACACTCCTAATGTACTCCTACCTAAGTTTTGAATATCTTGAAGTTGTTGCTCGAGTTATGAAGCTCTTCATCTCCAGCCACAACCGTTGATGCTTCTTGAAGATGTATATTATATTGTACTTGTATCTCTTCAAATGATTTTGAGATGTAGATCCATTGTGTTTTTCTCACGGTTACACTTTATATACACATTTATATGACATGGATTTGTAGTGTACTTGATTGGCATCCATGCTTAGTTCATCTCGAGCATGGGTATGCCCACCTCAGAGAGATTATCATTGTTTTGCAGACAAGACATTCCCGAACTATGGTCTCGGGCTCACTCGACTTCGTGCCTTCCCACTGGTAAAGATATTGTGATGTATTTCAGCCATCAATTTCTCTTCTGACCTCACACATTAGGGGACATCTATTATAGTCCAAAAACTCCTTACCTATGCATACATGGCATTGGCTTCTCCACTAACATAATTTACCAAATTATTGTTGAGGCTTCTTCTTAAAAAACCATTTATTGGAACATGTACGTGCCCTACTGAATTGATAGCATGTGTACACATGTGAGCTGCATACTAGTTATCCCGCGTACATACACGAGTTTCATACTAGTTAGCCTGCATTTACCTCCAAAAATTGCAAAAAATATAAAATTGCAAGGAATTTAGCGAAGTTTACGGGCTATCGAGGGTTTCCCAACCATTTTGCCCATTGTATCCCATCCCCAAACCAAATAACCATTTTTTTCTCATATAAAAAGAGGTCTTGGGGTCTCATTTACAACAACAAGCAAGAGAATAATAAAACTCTTCCAAAATCCCTTCCCCTTCTTAACCCAAGTTTTGCATCCTATAATGAGAGTTTTCCTCAACATTCCCTTCTAGCCCTTTCTCCTTATGCAACGCTTTCCCTTTTCCCAAGAGATTGGTTAGTTTTGAGGGGAAAGCATGGGAGTGATGACCTTGGAGCCACGATAGAGGAGCTCAGACCTTGTTTATGGAGCATTTGTAGAAGACGGTTGTAATATTTCTTATCTTAATATTGATTAAAAGAGATCTTTCATGCCCAAACATTGTGTCTTTATGCATTTATGTCTATATCTGATCATTTAAAGTGATAAGTAGAGATCGTATATGTTGTAGCATTGTTTTCCTAAGCTTTTTCAAGTCAACTTTGGGAGGAGACCCACAATCTAGGAAGTTGCAAAGGAGAAGAGGTCTACACTAGCCGCAAGGACCAAAGGTGCACCTACTGACCTTCTTTCCTCTCTCATGTCTTTTAGTTTAGATAGTTTTGGGGTAGATTAGGAATAGAACAATCTTTTAATGAAAGTTAGTGCTCTACCTGTACCTCGACCTAGTATAGCAGGATTTTCCCCGCTAGCAGCATGGTGTCAAAGTTTCATTTATCACACTTACCCAAACTTTCAAGTTTTATGAAATGTCACTCAGAAAATCACTTTGGGTACATCAAACTGCACCGACAAGTTGTACTGCACAAATATTTTGTTTCGTGCAATACCTCACACCGCACATAAAATATTTTTTCATTGCAAATTGTGGATACACCTCTTGCATGACACGTTATTGGTAAATTCAATGAAAATTGAGAAACACTAAAAGGAAAATCTTAAATGTTATAAGTGATACTCAAAACGGAAAAATGTCATTGAAATAGACAGACTTGCTTCACATGAAGAAATGAAAGAGAAAGTGAGAAAATAATCTATGTTTAAATTAAAACATCGATATGGAAACCAATGCATTGGACAAACTAAGAATAAAGCATTAAAACTCTTTGATTAACTCTTTTAAGAGAAATAGGGCAATAGATTGGACTCTTTACTAGGAAAATTTGTTTCATTCTCACATAAATTTGGCCTTTACAAATTTATTTTGAAACATCGATCTATGGAATAATATATAAATATAAGATGCCAGTTCTCACATCCAAAAAAATTCATCTCCCATGTATAAGATATTATTTTGTCAACAATTATTGACAGTATTAATGTTACATCGTTATACATCATAATTGAATCTCAAAATGGGATAATTATGACTCAAATAAAAAATATTACAACACAATTTGATCATATGTATAGTTGAACATGCTTTCAGACTTTGTTTCTGGTTTGGATGCATATTTGGCAATGTACTTTTTAAATAGCACGAAGGGAGAGGACTAATTGGAAATCAATGTTTCCACACCAATTTGATAGGATAGAAGGGTTGTGACTATTTAGTCTATTGTCATTCATGTTCTCATTAAAAAAAATCATGTGATACATCACACGACACAAAAATAATTTTCTGTGTGGTGCGACGTATCACATGGGAAAATGTTTTGTGTGATATGTTGCACCGTATGAAAAATAATTTTCATGGGGTGCAACATATCACATGAAAAACATAATTTGTGCAATATGGTGCACCACACGAATATAATTTTTCATGCGGTGTGATGTATCACAGGAAAACAATATCCGTGTGAAATGTCACACCGCATGAAAAATTATTTATGTGCATTGCGATGCATTGCACGAAAAACAATTATGTGTGATATGTTGCATTGCACTAAAAATTATTTTCATGTGGTGCGACATATCACACAATTTTTTTTTGTGAGAATAGGAATGATGATTGACTAAATTGCCGCAACCCTTCCATCCTTTCAATATGTAATGGCATCTTTTCCAGGATTCTTAGGTCTCCCCACAACAGTATATTTACAATCTCAAAGAAGCATACTTGAGCTTTGAGGAATCATAGAAGAAGAAAATATAGAAAAGGATTGAGCCCCTAGAATAGATTCTTTCATCCCTCTTGGTTACTTTGATGGTGCAACAAATAGAATCACTACAAGGAGAACAATTTCTAATGGAGGTTTTTAGTGTTACAAAATTTGGAAAAAAAATCAAAAAAACCTCTGCTACAACCTCTTATATTGGTTTTTGGGGTTTTAGTAGAAGTTTTAACGGATGTTCCATATAACCAAAATTATTTGGGTGAGAGGAAGTTGTACCATATGTTTTTTTTCGGTGATTTTATTATCAAAACGAATTAGTGCGCCATTAAATAAAACTCCATGGGGTGTACCAAAACATAAAATGCACCGAAACAACCTTATATCAACTACCCCATAATGTACATAAAACCAAAAGAACTTCGATGTGCGAATACATAAATTCTTGGTGCGGACATAAAAAAGACGCACCGAGAACCATTACATAAAAATGCCCCGGTGCTTACATAAAATGAAAATTTGTTGGTTCGCCATTACATTACTTCCTCGGTGCTTACATATGAAACAAATACACCATGACGGTTATGGTTAATATGCCTCAGATTCCCAATTTTTTGTATGCAACTCAAGTGTGCTTGTATTTTATCTCTGTTATGGTGCTTGTATAACTCGTACGTTTTAGTGCATATACTAAATATAACACCCTGAGGTGATTGTATTATTAAACACACCGTTGCATTTAATTTTTTAAAGCATTGATGTTCTTATTATATTTAAATAACCAATGCATATTTATTGCATGCCCACCATATAATTTGAAAACGATATATATTATCGGACATTTTATGCACCAATGATTCCATATATTAAATATGTACCAGTGCTTTAGTATTCTTAATATGAACTCGTGCTTATAACCCCTTAAAAAGAACTGATGTCTATATTGTTTCAGACACCATTTTGTGAGTTTATAAGAATGCGTCGATATGTATATATTTTAATTAATTGTTTTTTTTACAAATATTTATTATAATCATATTGTTTTTTATATAAATTTGTTATTCCATTTTGATATGATATAATGTTCAAACATTAATGTCTTATCCAAGGGATTACACCTCTATTATTTGCAACAATGTAAATCATTCACACATTAATTAATCAATTATTTGCAATAATGTAATCATTCACATATTAATTAATCAACAGTGAAACATTTTACAACATTTGAGAATGCAATAAAATAACAAACCCATTTTATTATATATATATGAATAAGAGACCCATGATCATATAAAATGGGACATCATAAAGGTCCACAATAATCCAAATGGAACCAATATGTAGTTGTTACAGTTATTGGGAACATGTCCTCATGCAATTGGGACATTATGTCCACTATATTAACCAAAAATACCCCTGATTTTTACAGACCAATATCGCAAAACTACATGCAACTTGCAGTAACATTCAATTATATTGATTTTCATTCATCACTTGAACTACTTCCATTGCTCGAGTTGTGTGCATCTCTCATTTTTTGATCAGTTGTAGGTGATATTGTACTTTAGTTATCTAAACAAATGTTTTCTTGCTCGGCTTCTCGTTGACATTCCAACTGCTCATGTTCCATCTACAAACATAGAAATAAAGCGTAATAAGTAAATCTACTTTTATAATATAGTAGAATATACATGATTTCATAAACAAAAAAGTGTACCAGATAATGATTGATTCATAAACCATATACATCATTTCAAATCCTTGCCTCGTGTTAGTTATCACAAGACTTTATGATGGATCCTCTCCATACTTTGTTTCTTTCATGTTTGATACGCCATGACAAAGCACAATCGATATAATTAATATAAATGTTTATTCGTGTTCCATTAATTATAAAACAAGGGAATTTAAACAACATAACTACTTACATATTGTTCAATTAAACCTTGATACTTCAACATATAATCACAACCCTTAGTTAACCCAATGTTGATCAATTGTTCGATTGGCTCTTCTTTGTATGTTAGCACCTATTAGTAGACATCCACGGATCAATGTAGACTAATTATTCAAATATAAATATCACAACAAATATGAAAAATTAAGTAACGTTGAAAACATAAGTACTAACAAACTTTGTGATCAACCATTTTTTTCCTTGTCGTCCCATCTTATGTGCTGATTGGGTTCTATTTTGTTTTCTTTTCTGCAACAAAACAATCGAAAATTAGTATTTAATATGATAAATAAATTTGATGTACATAAAATAATAAATGAATGATCACATATCTTTGATGCACATTGTTGTTGGGATGCATCCTCTTATGATACAGTTATGTTCGTTTCTTTTACCATCTCCTTGTACACTCTTTTGAACTTCCATACGAGCATGCATTGGGTTTCCCCTTGTTTTTCACTTGAAATTTTCACAATCTTCCTGAAAAATGAAAAAACACAATAATATTTTATTAAATGGACATGAAAGTAAATATAGCAAAACAAATTAATTTGGTAATTATTGGAACATATTATAAAAAACATGTTTAGTAATAATACCTTTTATACGACTATTTTTTGTTATTGTAAGTTTTTTTTGTTGCAAGTCTCATAGGTCTCATTGACCATGGCTCCGGAAACACTTATTGTAGTATACGTATAACTTGATTATTGGAGTCACTGGATTGATTTTTGTATTGTAAGTGGAAATGATGTCTATAAATTTTTTCCACTATATCCCTCAAAGCTCTATAAACTTTTTCCCCTCTCATTAACTTTAAGCAGCACTCCAGATGAATTGATGACCAAGTTGTCATCATCATTTACATCCTTAACATTTTTTGTCCTCTTAGGATGAGATTTCATTCCCTCTCTGTCGGTCGCTACATAACATTAAAAAAAAGTGAAATCGAGTGTTTAAAACTTGTTAGTGATTAATGTTAAGAAATTTATTTTTAGTAAAAATCAAAGAAAACTTAATGTTGATTACCTTTCGATTCACCTGTTTCCTCTCTTTGCAACATTTCCATAAACTTTTTACGCTCTTTTTCACTTAGATTGCGAACAATCTTATTGGGTTTCTTCAAAAAAATTATCCCCATGACTCGCATTAACCAATACAAATCATTGATTTAAACTTACAAATATTTCAAATTATATATTATTTTTTTAATAAAACTTAAAGGACTTGTCTGCCTCTCTTCCTGGGATGAGCTACCATCACACTCGCTGTAATAAGATGTTTTATTTGAACTTCTATCAACCATATTGTGTATATATAAAAAATAGGAATCATCAAAAACATGAATCATGAAATTTTTATACAATCTATTATTTTGGTGCACTTCATTAAATAGAACACACCAGAGCATCGAACATATACTCACACCGACGTGTACTATTAGTCATTGCACACCACTGACATGTATACATATGATACACAATCAATACTATTTTTTTTTTTTACCAATCGATGCTTTACAAGGATATATACACCCCAGTGTGCTTGTCTATATAGTGAGCACCGGGGTGATTTTCATGTATAGTGCACTCCAGAGCGTTTTTCTTGTATAGTGTGCATTGCATACTGCGGAAAAGATTAAAAAAAAATCATTGTCAACGGCATATTTGACAGGGTTTGTGATCTGATGCAATGAGTGGTACCATTGCAATGGATACCAAACACCCCATATGAAACTAAATAAATGTTATAAAAATCTATTGCTTCAAAAAATAAACCTTAAAAAAATATGTAGCTTGTAAAAATAAACCCTATAAAAATATATTGCTTATAAAAATAAACCCTATAAAAATATATTGCTTAAAAAAATAAACCCTAAAAAAATATATTGCTTATAAAAATAAACCCTATAAAAATATATTGCTTAAAAAAATAAACCCTAAAAAAATCTATTGCTTATAAAAATAAACCCCATAAAAATATATTTCTTAAAAAAATAAACCCTATAAAAATATATTGCTTAAAAAGTAAACCCTAAGAAAAACTATTGCTTATAAAAATAAACCATATAAAAAATCTATTGCTTAAAAAAAGAGGGGAACAAGAAAAAACAACAAGAAAGCTATGACTTCCAATATCAAAGGTAACTATGAAGCTCTTATATATTTTTTTAACATGCATTGAAAATAGTTTGAATCAAATAAGGAAAGATTAAAATGATCATTAGAATGAAGTCACATACCTAGAATTTATTATCTACAGATTTGTATGTGCCCTACGGATCCCTTCCTATTTTGACTCTTCAAAAAAATCTAGCCACTCCAAATTATTTTGTGGTAAATCTCTCTTCCACAAATATTCCCTCTAAATTCTACGAAAAAAATGAACTAATGGATAGTGTTTTCATTTATAAACAAACATGTTTTGAAAAATGAAATTCCCTCTCTTTTTTCACTGTGTTTTTTCAATTAGTATGTAAAAATATTTATTAAACTATAGATTTTAAAAATTAAGTTTGTCGTCAAATAAGTGCGCCTTGTCGAACATTTCTCTCTGGTGCATATATAGTAAAAAGCGCGCTGATACCAAATTTATCGACCGAATAGAAATCCAAACCTCCACTTTTAAAATTTACGGATGTTTTGGTTTGTAAAGCTTGTAACTAATGTGATGGTTCAGTGTGTTGCATAGTTTGTTGCATGAGTGCATTATATATATATATATATATATATATATATATATATATATATATATATATATATATATATATATATATATATATATATATATATATATATATATATATATATATATATATATCAGAGCATTATAAAATACACAAATGCACCAATAAATTTTAATATTGGATTCATGCATGTATTGACAATGGTTTTGACTCAAATGCAGGGAAAAGAATGTTATATTATCAAATGGCTAATACTTCATATTCCAGCTCATTCCATATCGTTGCAAGTTTGTCAACTTCTCCCACACTGTTTGAAGGCTAGATTTTATTTATAATTCATTTATCTGGTTGAATTTATGTCATTTATGCATGTATATTTGAACAATTGTTCATTGAATTTTGTAGGATCATAAATTGGGATCGAGTTCGG
Organism: Picea engelmannii; assembly: GCA_009831015.1. Classification (NCBI taxonomy): domain Eukaryota; kingdom Viridiplantae; phylum Streptophyta; class Pinopsida; order Pinales; family Pinaceae; genus Picea; species Picea engelmannii. The sequence continues at coordinate 1,278,878 of ML776934.1, read as the reverse complement.
ATGAGCAAGATATTGCACCACTGCAAAAATGTTGCAAGCTCTTATCAGGAGAAAAATACTGCAAGCAAATGTTTGATGAAAATGGAAAGTTTCTTTACCCTGCCAATTGTAACATTACATCTTCCAGTAACCTGCAACCTAGTTCGATGGTATTACATCATGAATTGGATCTCTTTTATGACACACCAGTGGGATGTGATTGTTCAAAATGTAAAGGGTTGAAGAAGAACCATCGACGTGTCACATTGTCTCATTATATTAATGATTGACTACCCAAATTTGATGGTCTAATACCTCCCACTATGGTCAATAATCCAATAGGTGATATAGAAAAGACACGTTGGAACACTTCCATGTGCTCATTTTTTGAAAAGTTGGAAGTCATATCAACTACGTTTCCTCCTAAATTGTACAACCAGTCTCCTTCTATTGAGTCAACATAGAGTTCTTATAGTGAGCCAAAGTATGATATCAATACTACCCAAAACATCACTACTAGGAGATAAAAAAAGTTGTATGAGCTAAGAGAAAAATGTCCAAGTACACATAAAAGTATGTTTAATTGTTCGAAGGTAGCGATGAATTCCCTCTTCCTTTCCATCTACAAAGTAAATACCAGACCAGTTACAACCAAGCTTTGTATGGTGCTTGGCCATCATCTGTGCCTATGCTCGATGTTGGAACCCAATTCTCTTTTTGTGGTAATAGTTATATGATTTCCAATTCTAAAATAGATGTTGCAAGTATTAGGTTGTTTAACCTTTCACATGTATTTTTTCCTCATAAACAATCAATGGAACTTATGCCATTTTGTAGTCCTCTTTATTGTCGGTGTGATTACTTGAATATTGTCAAATACAAACATAGAATTTCCATGTATAGTATGTGCATGAATGGTTATGCTTATGGAAAATTTAATAGGAAAAACATGTTATATATCAACGATCATCCACGAACTCATGGGAACATCACAGGGTTCATAAATAGTTGTAGGGCCTCATTATTTAGCACAAATTGTTCCTTTGAGGAACGCTCCAATGGCACATAGTTATTTATGAAAAGGAAGACATCTATATTTGTTTTTGTTCATGCAATACGTATTTTGTCTCCTAGTGATGAGTTGTTGATAAACTATAACTTCCGTAGACCACCAAAGACTCGTCAAAAATGTCTTGCATTGGGTCTACCTTTAGACATCCCCTTGGAACATAAGAAAAAGATGATTGAATCGGTTTTATAAAAATTGATTGAATAATTGATTCCTATTATTTTAATATTTTTCGTGTAACATGTATCATAATTTAAAAATACTTGTCTCTGTTTTTGCAATAAAATTTTAACACAATCATTTTTTAAAAATTGACATTTTTGCTTACAAACAAAAAAAAACATATTGATTATATTAACACATTTATTAATTATTATTATTAATAATACAAAGTGAGGTGAATTTTATAGTCTAATATGACACTTGGCATAAGTCATCCCAATATAATAATTGAAAAGAAAAAAGAACATCCCAATATGTAAGATATTTGCATCATCCCTACTCATAAATATAACAATTATAAATGTAATTATGAACAATTATTATAATTTTATCAATAAAATAAATGAGCAAACAACATTTCATTAAAATATTTTTCTTTGTAAACATGTTTAATCAACATATTGTATCTCACTAGAAATTAAACAATTCACCTTGAAGATGAATTTAACATTTTGTGGCATTAATAGTTTAAGTTTTTGCTATTAAAATCCAAAGTAACCGATTTCATAAAACTAAAGTTAAACATTGTATGACAACTCTAAATTCTAATGAGTGATACATCTTAAATTTAATTTTAAAACAAAGAAATCATTAGCGTACTTATTATACATTTTATAAATCAAACAACAACAACATCAACATGATTTAAAAAAACAAAATATACATGTGTGCTATATTGTTTATAGCGCACTAGTGCAATTGAAATCACATCGGAGCGGTTTTTATGTAAAAATGCTTGGAGAAACAATTTAATTGACAAAGTACGTATGCAAACCTCCACAATCAAAGCTTTGTGGATGTTTTGTTTTGGGGAGGAAAAAACATAGGTCTCTCTTCAGTGCCACTCATAATTTAGCACATGAAATCAATCCTCTGTCACTTCCTTAGTGCTCTGCCTCGCATCTCCTCCTTTGCAAGACACTTGACTTTCTCTAAGATATTTTCCTTGTCATTATGGTAGCCCTAATATGAACTGGAATCAATTCACTTGTAGATCACATACCTACACCTCCTCTTTTTCGCCTCAAGGGGGTTTATCAAATAGTTCTTTGGGGATGGGGAGGAATTTCATAGCCCCAAAGTATTTGTAATTGGGACCCTTTCCTATGGCACTGGGCACATCAACTTCCTTCCCTTCCAAGTCCATCATCTTGGCCCCTACTTTGGAATAATTAAGACTGCCAAGCTCTATGGTCAGAGCTTCCCAATGCCCCTTTATCATGTTCAGCAAGAAAGGACTCGAGTGGATCTCTTAATTATAACACTGTGTCAACCTTAAGATTGACAGAATCTCCTTATTATATATTTAATATAATTTAAGAAGCACATTTTGAAAAACAATCAATGATCTATTTTAAAAACACTTATTAAACTATATATTTGTTAATTTAAAAACAAAGAAATCATTAGGGAACTTATTATACATTTTATATATCAAACAACAACAACATCAACATGATTTGAAAAATATATATATATACATGTGTGGTATATTGTTTATAGTACACCAGTGCAATTGAAATCGCATCAGAGTGGTTGTTATGTAAAAATGCATTGAGAAACAATTTAATTGACAAAGTATGTATGTAAACCTCCACAATTAAAGTTTTGTGGAGCTTTTGCTTTGTGGAGGAAAAAATATAGGCCACTCTTTAGTGCCACTCATAATTTAGCGGATGGAATCGATCCTCTATCACTTCCTCAGTGCTTTCCCTCTCATATCCTCCTCCACGGGCCGCTTGACTTTCTCTAAGATATTGTCCATGTCATTCTTGTAGCCATAATATGAACTAGAGCCAATTTGCTTGTAAATTGCATACCTACACCTCCTGTTCTTCGTCTCAAGGGGGATTATCGAATAACTCTTTGGGGATGGGGAGGAATTTCATAGCCCCGAAGTATCTATAACCGAGTCCCTTTCCTATGGTATCAGGCACATCAACTTCCTTCCCTTCCGAGTCCATCATCTTGGCCCCTACTTTGGAATAATTAGGACTTCCAAGATCTACGGTCGAAGCTTCCCAGTTCCCCTTTACCTTGTTCAACAATAAAGGACCCCAATGGATTTCTTAATTATAACACTATGTCAACCTCAAGATTGAAAAAATCTTTTTATTGTATATTTAATAGAAGTTAAGAAGCACATTTGGAAAAATAATTGATGATCTATAAGCTTTGTCAATATCTCTTATCACTAAATATTAAGAATTACCTTGGCCTCTAAATGCTCCTCCATGATATCCTCACTCGTTTACTTACTAAGAAGTCCATAATGTTTTTTTTTTTCCACAACCATGCACTCAATCACTTTCTCATCCAGAAGGGGCACATGGGAAACAAACTCATGCTCTCTTTTCTATTGGTTTACCTTATCCCACTCTCCCATTTCTTCTGCCACATCCTCATCTTCCACGAATAGGACCGACTTAATAGAAACGACCTTGACCCTCTTTATCATCAACCTGGTGTCCCTCTAGATAGACTCTATCCTATTTCACTCCCTTGGTGCTCTGGCCTGCGTCTCCTCGTCCACGGGCTTCTTGACTTTCTCCATGACATCATTATTTTCATCATTGTCATCATAATAATAGGCATCAATTAGATTTTAGATCACATACCTAAACCTCCTCTTCTTCGCCACAAAGGCTTATCAAATAACTCTTTGATGTTGGGGAGGAATTTCTCAGTCGCACTTGTACAATTGATTTCTATAAGATGGCATGTTACAATCTTCTAACAACCAATTTTATAAGTGCAGCTAGGAAATTCCTCCTCGTTGTCAAATATTTATTCGATAAGCCCCATGAGGTGAAGCAGATGAGGTCTATGTATGCGATCTACAAGAAAATTTATGCCATTTATTATGGTGATAACAATGATGAGAGCAATATATTGGAGAAAGTTGAGTGGCCTGTAGAGGAGGAGATGCGAGCCAGAGCGCTGAGGGAGTGGAAAAGGATCAAGTCTATCTAGAGGCAGGCCAGGTTGATGATCAAGAGTGAGGACTTCATTTCCATTAAGCTGGTCCTATTCGAGGAAGCTGATGATGTTATGGAAAAAATGGGAGAGCATAACAAGGGAAACCAATAGTAGAGAGAGCGAGAGTTTGTTGCCCATGTTCCCTTTATGGATGAGAAAGAGATCGAGTGCATAGTTGTGGAGAAGAAGAAACATGATGAACTTATTACTAATTACACAGGTGGCAATCTCATGGAGGAGCAGGCCGAGGCCAAGGCAATGCTTAATATTTAGCGACAAGACATGCTAACAAAGCTTATGGATCATCGAGTTTTTTTCCAAATGTTCTTCTTAAATTATATTAAATATAAAATATGGATATTAGGTCAATATTGAGGCTAACACAGTGTTATAATTAAGAAATCAACGAGGGCCCTTTCTTACTGAACAAGGAAAAGGGGCACTAGGAAGCTATGATCATAGAGCTTGGCAATCCTAATTATGCCAAAGTAGGGGCCAAGATGAAGGACTTGGAAGGGAATTAAGTTGATGTGCCCGGTGCCACATGAAAGGACCTCGATTACAGATACGTTGGGGCTATATAATTACTCCCCATCCTCAAAGAGATATCCAATAATCCCCCTCAAGGTGAAGAAGAGGAGGTGTAGGTATGAGATCTACAAATGAATTGACAATAGTTCATATTATGGCTACAGGAATGAAGAGGATGGTATCTTGGAGAAATTTAAGTGGACCATGTAGGAGGAGATGTGAGGCAGAGCACTAAGGAAGTGACAGAGGATCAAGTCCTTATGAGAGGCACTAAAGAGTGACCTATGTTTTTTCCTCCGTTAAACAAAATTTGCACAAAATTTAATTGTGGAGGTTTTCATATGTAGATTATGAATTAATTTTTTTTCCTTTTAGCTATTACTGTTGCTACTAATCTCGGAGTCATCAACGTATCTGATTCATGTAAAATCCTTTTTAGAAACATATATGCAGATAAAATGAATTTAAAATATAAAATACAAACATATATAACTAATTTGTATTTATCAAAAATTGAAAATAGTTTATGTTTGCAAAACAAAAAGTGAAAACCTAAGCAGTGCTCTTAACAAATACATATGCATCATGTTTGGTGCTTCTTATATTACAGAAGGCATCGAACAAACATCTTTTAAATATAATGCACTGGTACGTCATTGTTAGTTGACGCCCATATCTATAGCAGTGTGTTGTGATATATAACACACAGGTTAAGGATTGGTGTTAAACCACTTGGTGCATTGGGTTATATGAAATGAACTGAATATCTATGTTATTTCATGCACCAGACACTTTTAACTGGTGCGATGTCTTTTCATGAGACACCGTTAATGGGGTCATTTTACAATGCACACCAGAATGATAATTTTTAAACTATTTTTTTCGGTACAACTTACTTAACCGCCCCGATGCGTTTTGTTTAAAGTAAGACACTGACACTTCATTTGAGATTTATTTGCATTGATACCTGTGAATTTGTATTATAATGCACCGGTGATGGGGCATTCCATAAAACAAGCATGGATGATAAATTATTATGTATTTTTCTTGTTGTGTTGCAATACACATTATTGGTCCGTTATATTTATTTGACGCACCTTGGAGGAAATTTGTGTCTCAAAAACTTAGTGGTGTGTTTGATTAATAGAACACATCAGTTTGTTTATCTCAATCGGTTCACTCCCTATCATCTTAGCAGTTCTTACCATAAGACACTTTATGCTGCAATTGTTTTAAAATTCATCCCAGTGTCATGCTCTTTACATTACTGATGCATTGTTTTGATCCATCTGCACCAACCAGTGAAATTGTTGAATATGAACTTACACGGTGTGATGTGTTAATATAAACACACTTGTGATACTATGCTATTGTATCACTGATGTTTTGTTTAATGGTGTGTTATGTTGTTGACAACATTGGTTAAAGGGCATCCACTGAAACAACATAGTGAGTTGGTGCAAGGTGTTACTATTAACTCACCGGTACCACCGTGATAGTGGAGCACCATCCTTTTGTTCCTCAATGCATTGTAAATGTGAGTGCACTGGGAAGGAGGCGTCCAATGATACGCCCTGCTATGAAAATTCAGTAAATATATGTCCCAATGCATTTATGTATACAGTGCTAGTGTGTTGGATTACAACGGTTGCACTGCTACGTTAAATTTTATAAATTGTTATGTTAGTGGTGAAATTAGTTAAGTGAAGTGTATCGATGCATAATGTTAACTGACATCTATGTGATTTATTTGGAACGTGTATTTTTTCATTAAGTATGGCAGTTCATTTGAACATTTACTTGTTGAAACATTATTTTTCTGGTACGTCCCGACATGGTTAATACAAATTGGTGCACCACTAGGTTAAATTTTATATATTTTTGAGATAGCGGTGCAGTTAATGAAGTGTAATGGGATGGTGCAGGTATGAGCCTAGTTTTCTCTGATGTCTAGGTGTTTCGAAGGATGCACCACTTTGTTTTTTAGTAATTTATTGTGGTGTGCTAGATTGAATGACACTGGTGTGAACATATACGGACGCCCTAATAACAATGCTCACTATGTATTTAACACATTATGCATTGTATGTGTTTCTCACTGTGTATTTAACACCATATGCACTGGAGGTGGTGCTCACTATGTATTTAACATAGTATGCACTGCTTCGAGGCGAGCCAAACCGTTCAGGTGCACCGTGTGAAAAAAAATAAAATTAAAATGTGAAATTTCAAGCTAAATTCTAATTTTGATTGGATTACAATGAAATAGGAAGGTAATAAATAATTTAATTGGTCTCTTCTATCCTAAAGATGCATGGTTTCACTGTTGAGAAGAAATGAAAATTCATGGTAATTTCTAAAATTTGGAAATGTGTGGAATCGACCAATGGAGTTATCCTAGTTGGTGTAGAGCACCAAAAACAAAACATTTTAGGATAAAAGGTGAGCATAGGTGCTTACTTGAGAGTTTGGAAGAATGATTTGCATTGTAACAATGAAAATCGATTTGGTGATTTTGTTTATTTACCCTATCGCATTGCGCCTTTCAACATAAAGGCGCATGGGTATGTATCGTTCAATGACGCCAATGCAATTTATTCGATATATGTAATTTTATTATAAAGTATAGTGGTGCAACATGGACGCTTTGATTCTTTATTGTTCATTAACTTATCGATGTGTATGTACCTTAAAGGCGCACCACTAAAAAAACCTTCGGAAAAACCTACAGTCGTCTTCCTCTGCTATGAACAATGACGGTGCGTTTGAACATTTAAGGCCCGGTGCAATATTTTTTTAGGTGCACACCGGTGCGTTTTTACCATAAAGGCGCACTGGAAAAAAAAAAACTTTGGTCACTTGCCTCCACTATAAACATTTAAGAGAAGAATTTTTCGGGGAGGTTCCGTAAAAATATCGACAAGAAGGTGTTGTCCTTGTAGTGAATTCCCAATGTCCATGAGGCGAGGGGTATTTTACACCTATCCTCCTTTCAAAATATATATTCAGTGTGGTCTTGGAGAGGGAAAACATAATATAGCATAAGTGCAATTACAAACTATTTTAATGAAAATTGCTCAGGAGTATGGATTAAATAAAATCAACATTTTCGGAATTTTGTACACTAAACAGAGCTAGTGTTAAAGATAATTTTCCCCTCCCTAATATAGAATTGATTTTATATCAAGTTGTTGGATCTCAAATGATGTCCTTAATCGATGATTTTTCAGGTTATAATCAAATAATATTTAAGAGGACTGATAAATACAAAACCACATTTATTACTCGTTGGGACATTTTTTCTTACAAACGTATTCCTTTTGGCTTATCTAATGCAGGTTCCACTTTCCAAAGAGATATGAAAATAACTTTTGATGATATCATTGGTAATATTATTCAAGTATATCTCGATGATTTCATTGTTTATTCAAAAATGTGATCATATCACTTTAATCATCTTAGGAAAGTATTTTTATGATGTAGAATATTTGGTATGTCTTTAAATCCTAAAAAGTTTGTTTTGGGCGTTACTCAAGGTAAACTCCTTGGTCACATTGTCTCAAATTCTAGAATCAACATAGATCCTAAAAGAGTTACCACAATCTTAAATCTTTCTGCACCTACATATAAAAACAAAATACAATCTTTCATGGGTAGAATAGGTTTTGTTAGAAGTTTTGTTCCTAAGTTCACTATGATGGTTAAACCTACTCATAACATGTTGAAACATGATCAATATTTCTCTTGGAAAAAATATGTCGAAAAGGATTTTGTAGGAGTTAAAATGTCAATCAGTTCAACTCCGGTCCTTCTGCAAATGACATGGAGTTAAAACAAACTCATTAGAAGAAACAATTTATGTTGTCCTTCTGCAAAAAGATGATCAAAATAATGAGCATCCTGTAGCCTCCATGAGTCAGAGCTTATCTGATGATGAAATCAAGTATTCTTATAATGAAAAACATGCTTACGCTTTCATTAAGTCCATAGAGAAATTTCACCACTTCATCCTTGGCAAGCACACACAGGTAAAAGTCCCTTTACCTACTGTCAATTTTTTTCTTTCAAGGACTCATCTTTCGGGAAAACTTGCACATTGTCTTGCAAATATTCAAGAACATGATTTAATGATTACTACTTCTCGTACTATTAATGATCTGAAAAATCCTTAGATGTTGATTATTTTTAAATACATATAAACATCTACTTGATCTTCAAAATAATAATGATTGCTTGACTGTTTACAATTTACATGTGAAATACTTATCTAACCATATGCACTTTCATGGTAAGTAACTTACAAATAACTGAGCACAAAATGAACAACAATAATGAAATCAAATACATAAGTTTGATAATAGAGTTCACCCAATTTGGGCTACGTCTCTGGGTCCACTTCCAATAGTGACATCTTTATTAATGCTCAAATGTTTGTGTTTTAAAATAACCCTTTTACATGTTACTCAAATGTAGAACTGGAATGTACCATTGGATTCCTTATGAAAAATCATGAAAAATGAGTATACAATTTCTGAAATTCCATCAAGAGACCTCTCGACACACTTTATAGTGTAGCCTCAAAGCCTATGTACCCTCAGGCATGCACTTAGAGACAAGACTCTCTACAATAGTGAAATGTGTGTACAATCCTTGGTCCACACACAATAGTCAAACAATAATTAATTTGTTTTGGAAGATCCTGTATTGTGGGGCACCAATGGTCTAACAATTAATATGTTGGTTTGTTACACGATAGGTCGAGGGATCAAACCCTGTCTGTTGGACAACTAAGAGGGGGGGGGGTGAATCAGTTGTTATCGTGCTTAAACAATTATGCTTCTTTTAAACTCTTTGCAGAAACGCTGAATGATGATCACAATAATGCAGGGAAATAAAAAATGGCACTTTCAGCATCATTCACATATATGAGAAACACAGAGACAAATATTTCCTGAGGAAACCCATACAGGGTAAAAAACTCTTTTTCTTTATATGATAAGTAATAGTTACATTCTTTACATTATCATACATATGAGCACCAACTCATAATGAGGCTACAACCTCAGTTTTGCAAGCTGCTACTTGCTGAGAGCCCCAACTCTCTGTTTTCTCTAGCACCCACTAGAAGGAAGCACTAACTCCCTGGTTTCTCTAGCACCAACTAGAAGGAAGCACCAACTCCCTGGTTTCTCTAGCACCAACTAGAAGGAAGCACCAACTCCCTGAGTGTTTCCAGCACCAACTGGATGGAAGCACCAACTTCCAATCATACAAGCAACCAACCTGTATAATAGAGAATAATAGTTCTCCCTTGCACCACCCTGCCACCCTGGTTTCTATGGCTGCAACCAAATGGAAGCTACAACTCCCTGTGTTCAAGCACCCACTTGAACCTATGAGGACAACAATCCTCCCTAGCACCTCCCTTCCACCCTGAAATATAAATCTTTGCTACTGAAACTTGTTACAGTGATATAAAGTTCAACAATGGCTTACCAGACTCATCATTGTTCTGCTGCATTTCGTTGCTCTGTCTGCCTCACTGCCTTTCTGCACACATGATTTGTGTTGTTTGTTCTTCTGCTTTTTATGCTCTGTGCGCCATGTCCATTCACTGCACAGTTCCTCTTCTATTCAATTCAGTTGCTGCACTCTCCTCCTTCTTCACACATGAATCACCTTCAACAACAACAACCACAGTAACTCCAACAGCAACAACAACCCAATCTCTTCTCTGTATCGTGTACTTATATCTTCTGTGCACCTTATGCATGCAATGTGCGCAATACCTCTGCATATTCACACCGCATCGATATCCTCCACCTCTCGAGTGCTCTGCCTGATCATCATGGTAACTCTTCAGCTTCTCTGTTGGTTTTCCCACGCGTTCAGCATCACTGGGTGTTCTGCTGAGATTTCTCAACCGCTCTGGCAGTTGAGACTACTCGTCTTCTCTGGAAAAGTCGAGCTTATGCCTTCTATTTCAGTTACAGACTTCAACGCTCATCCATCTGTCAATCCCTCTAGGAATCCTCTTTCTTCACTGGGCGAAGCTTAGCATCCCTTCATCTTCTCTGGCGATCACACAGAAGTGTCTTTGAGTCCTCTGGCAGAAACCATCAGTGGTTTCTGAGAGTTACACTGTGTCGAGCTACAGTAGCCCTCTGATCTTGTTCAAATTCACCTGCACCGTTGGATTGATTCCATGGGATTTTGCATTCATTTCGACATTTCGGCATTCATATGATCTAGTGTCTCGACACTCCCAGACACGATCCCCGAAATTCCGAGGCGGAGCTCATCTACACTAGGTCCTTCCTCCACGTGACCACACGCGGTGACCACAGGTTGCGCTAAAAGGCGCCGTGAACTCATGATCTTCATCGACCATGATCGACGGTCCATGATCTCGATGAATCAACGGTCCAGATCTTTTCACGATCTCGCATTTCGTTGTTCCTTAGATGGAGGTTCTCATCACTCCAAGTCGTGATAGGCGAAGCTCCGAGATGGAGCTCAGATCAATGGTCCACGTTCTTGGTGATCCGACGATCCTGATCTTTTCACGTTCTCGCATCTCGTTGTTCCTTGGATGGAGGTTCTCGTCACTCCAAGTCACGATAGGCGAAACTATGAGATGGAGCTGGATCAACGGTCCAGAATCTTGGTGTATTGATGGTCCAGATCTCTTCGTGAATTCGCATCTCACAGTTCCTGTGATGAAGGGTCTCATCACTCCAAGTCACGATAGCCGAGACTCCGAGATGGAGTCGGATCAACGGTCAATATCAAACCTTGATCTGACAGCTAAGATCAAACCCCGTTCCTTTGACTTTCCAGTCAGCGACATGACGATCTTTCTCCATGTGTCCTATGGACCCAATGGTTCAGATCTTGTCATGATTTCGACACTTCACAGGCCTTCTTCATGCTTGATCAACTGTCCACATTCCTTGGTGATCTGACGACCAAGATCTTTTCGTGAATTCGCATATCATGAGTTTGAGCCTCTTTCCTTTGAATTTCCTGACCTGCGAAACTTTGAAATGGAGTCTTTGTGGTGCTCTGATCTTTCGCCACGTGTCCTCTTGATCCAATGGACCACGACTGTCATATATGCCTTGCAGCTTCACCATATCTAACGGCTATTGTTCCTTCGTACTTCCCCCAGATCCTACGGCCCAGATCTTCTCGCGATTTCGCCACTTCGTCGTGTGAGTTCTCGACACCTTCAAGTCCTGATCTACGAAACCCTGAAATGGAGTCAGACCAACATAATTTGGCCTTTCGCATTTCGCCTCTTCTTGCACTTTAATGAATGTGCAGGTTCTCCCTGTTCCAACAATGGTCGGATCTTATGCTCATATCTGACGCCTAAGATCTGTCCTCCTCTTCTGCACGTTCTTCCCAAACTATTTATGATGCCCGTCTGTTACATTCTTCCTATACTCATGCCATCTTCACTGTTGTACTTGCCATCAATGACAAGCATATGCTACCTGTTAAACATTTTCCAACAATCTCCCCCTTTGGCATTGATGGAAACTAAGGCACCCGAATTCTTTTCTCCCCCTTTGACATCAATGTCAAAGAAGAGACATGCTCCCCCTGAGCTATTGCAGTAATTTTAGGAGGCATTAGATATTCAAACAGTACAAAACTCCCCCTAACAAGATGGACTCTTTTAGGTGTGAAACGAAATGACACCCAGATTATGTCTGAGATATTCAAACGGTGTCTTGGCTAGGGGTTTAGTAAAGATGTCTGCAATTTGTTCTGTAGTGGGAATGTAATGGACCTGAACAATCTGATTGGTTACCTGCTCTCTCAGAAAATGATATTTTATGGGAATATGTTTTGTCTTGGAGTGGAAGACAGGATTTTTAGACACACTGATGGCACTAGTGTTATCACAATGAATTGGGATCGGTGCAGAGTATTTTACCTCTAAGTCTGCAAGTGTTTGAATCATCCATAATACCCGAGTGCAACAGGTAGCAGCAGCAATGTACTCTACCTTTGTGGTTTATAAAGAAATGGAACCTTGCTTTTTACTAAGCCAGGCTACTGAGGAGTCACCCAAGAAGAATGCTCCTCCACTGGTTTTTTTTCTCTCATCAACACAGTTTGCCCAATCTGCATTTGAATAAGCAGTCAACTGAAGATTTTTATTTATGGGATACCATAGACCATAAGTCATTGTTTCTTTTAACTACCTGAATATCCTTTTGACAACTTGCAAATGACTCTGTTTAGGTGCAGCCTGATATCTTCCTACCATTCCTACAACATGCATTATGTCTGGGCGAGATGCTTTGATGTACAGCAGGCTTCCTATCATTGATCGATATGAGCTTTGATCAACATCAGGTGAATCATCATCCTTGCTTACTTTACATCCAGTTACCATAGGTGTACCCACAGGTTTAGAATCTTCCATTTGAAACCTTTTCAACATTTCTCTTAGATATTTTTCTTGAGAAATGAACATCCCTTCAGGCCTCTGAGTAATTTGCAGACCAAGGAAAAAGGACGGTTCTCCTATCATAGACATTTCAAATTCAGACTCCATGGTAGAAGAAAACCATTGTACCAGTGAATCCTTATTACATCCAAAGATGATGTCATCTACATAGACCAGTACAATGAGCAAATCATTATCCTCTGTATTAATATACAGATTGTTGTCAGTTGTTCCTCTCTTGAACCCTTTGTCTTTGAGATAAGTATCCAGTCTGTGATACCAGGCTCGAGGGGATTGTTTTAAACCATATAAATCTTTCTTCAACTTGCATACTAAGTCAGGGTTATCAGACAATTTGAAACCCTCTGGTTGTTTCATATAGACTTCTTCACTTAAATCTCCATTGAGAAAGGCTGACTTGACATCCATTTGGTAG
>ML776934.1:1235076-1261836 GCA_009831015.1 Picea engelmannii | reverse complement strand
ATCTGCACCTAAAGCCATTATGTAGGTTCTCATTCTAACTTTCCAGAAAGCAAAGTTTGTTCCATTGAACAGAGGGGCCTTATTGGTTGAATTTCCTTCATGGCTTGACATGTTTAAGCTCTAGGATCTACCCTTAGATAAAACGGGGCCGGCTCTGATACCAATTGTTGGACAACTAAGAGGGGGTGGTGAATCAGTTGTTACCGTGCTTAAACAATTATGCTTCTTTTAAACTCTTTGCAGAAACACTGAATGATGATCACAATAATGCAGGGAAATAAACAATGGCACTTTCAGCATCATTCACATATATGAGAAACACAGAGATAGATGTTTCCCGAGGAAACCCATACAGGGTAAAAACCTCTTTTTCCTTATATGATAAGTAATAGTTGCATTCTTTACATTATCATACATATGAGCACCAACTCATAATGAGGCTACAACCTCAGTTTTTCAAGCTGCTACTTGCTGAGAGCACCAACTCTCAGTTTTCTCTAGCACCCACTAGAAGGAAGCACCAACTCCCTGGTTTCTCTAGCACCAACTAGAAGGAAGCACCAACTCCCTGGTTTCTCTAGCACCAACTAGAAGGAAGCACCAACTCCCTGAGTGTTTCCAACACCAACTGGATGGAAGCACCAACTTCCAATCATACAGGCAACCAACCTGTATAATAGAGAACAATAGTTCTCCCTTGCACAACCCTACCACCCTGGTTTCTCTGGATGCAACCAAATGGAAGCTACAACTCCCTGTGTTCAAGCACCCACTTGAACCTATGAGGACAACAATCCTCCCTAGCACCTCCCTTCCACCCTGAAATATAAATCTTTGCTACTGAAACTTATTACAGTGATATAAAGTTCAACAATGGCTTACCAGACTCATCACTGTTCTGCTGCATTTCGTTTTTATGCTCTGTGCGCCATGTCCATTCACTGCACAGATCCTCTTCTATTCAATTCAGCTGCTGCACTCTCCTCCTTCTTCACACATGAATCACCTTCAACAACAACAACCACAACAACTCCAACAGCAACAACAACCCAATCTCTTCTCTTTACCATGTACTTATAGCTTATGTGCACCTTGTGCATGCAATGTGCGCAATACCTCTGCATATTCACACCGCGTCGATATCCTCCACCTCTCGAGTGCTCTGCCTAATCATCATGGTAACTCTTCAGCTTCTCTGGTGGTTTTCCCATGCGTTCAGCATCACTAGGTGTTCTACTAAGATTTCTCAACCTTTATGGCAGTTGAGACTACTCGTCTTCTCTGGAAAAGTTGAGCTTATGCCTTCTGTTTTAGTTACAGACTTCAACGCTCATCCATCTGTCAATCCCTCTAGGAATCCTCTTTCTTCACTGGGCGAAGCTTAGCGGCCCTTCATCTTCTCTGGTGATCACACAGAAGAGTCTTTGAGTCCTCTGGCAGAAACCATCAGTGGTTTATGGCAGTTACACTGTGTCGAGCTACAGTGGCCCTCCGATCCTGTTCAAATTCACCTACACCGTTGGATTGATTCCATGGGATTTTTCATTCATTTCGGCATTTCGGCATTCGTATGATCTAGTGTCTCGACAGTCCCAGAAACGATCCCCGAAATTCTGAGGTGGAGATCTTCTGCACTAGGTCCTTCCTCCATGTGACCACACGCGGTGACCACAGGTTGCGCTAAAAGGCGTCTCGAACTCATGATCTTCATCGACCCTGATTGACAGTCCATGATCTCGATGAATCAACGGTCCAGATCTTTTTGCGATCTCGCATCTCGCTGTTCCTTAGATGGAGGTTCTCGTCACTCCAAGTCGCAATAGGCAAATCTCTGAGATGGAGCTCAGATCAACGGTCCACGTTCTTGGTGATCCGACGATCCTGATCTTTTCTAGATCTCTCATCTCGTTGTTCCTTAGATGGAGGTTCTCGTCACTCCAAGTCGCGATAGGCGAAACTCCGAGATGGAGCTGGATCAACGTTCCAGAATCTTGGTGTATTGACGGTCCAGATCTCTTCGTGAATTCGCATCTCGCAGTTCCTGTGATGAAGGGTCTCATCACTCCAAGTCACGATAGCCGAGACTCCGAGATGGAGTCGGATCAACGGTCAAGATCAAACCTTGATATGACGGCTAAGATCAAACCCCGTTCCTTTGACTTTCCAGTCAGCGACATGATGATATTTCGCCACGTGTCCTATGGACCCAATGGTTCAGATCTTGTCATGATTTCGACACTTCACAGGCCTTATTCATGCTTGATCAACTATCCACATTCCTTGGTGATCTGACAGCCAAGATCTTTTCGTGAATTCACATATCGTGAGTTTGAGCCTCTTTCCTTTGAATTTCCTGACCTGCAAAACTTCGAAATGGAGTCTTTGTGGTGCTCTGATCTTTCACCACGCGTCCTCTTGATCCAATGGACCACGACTGTCATATTTGCCTTGCAGCTTCACCATATCTAACGGCTATTGGTCCTTCGTACTTCCCCCAGATCCTACGTCCCAGATCTTCTCGTGATTTCGCCACTTCGTCATGTGAGTTCTTGACACCTTCAAGTCTCGATCTACAAAACCCCGAAATGGAGTCAGACCAACATAATTTGGCCTTTCGCATTTCGCCTCTTCTTGCAATTTAATGAATGTGTAGGTTCTCCCTGATCCAACAATGGTCGGATCTTATGCTCACATCTGACGCCTAAGATCTGTCCTCCTCTTCTGTGCATTCTTCCCAAACTATTTATGATGCTCGTCTGTTACATTCTTCCTATACTCATGCCATCTTCACTGTTGTACTTGCCATCAATGACAAGCATACGCTACCTGTTAAACATTTTCCAACACTGTCGACCTCCATTTAATCCATGTCTTGGTTATAGTTTTTGGTCATATATACCATATAGTTTCAACCATATATGTGGAGGTATATAATTTTAGAACCCGCGAATCTTAGCACCTGGCTATGTGATATACCATGTGACCAAAAATTATGGGTCGAGGGCTTAGCCCTCAACCCTATTTTCTGTTCATTCAAACCTTACTTAACTTTAAATATTTATGAAACCATATACATGTTAAATTCTATTGTGTGGTCCATTGGTAAGGCGCTTGGGTAAGGTTATGGAGGTCGTGGGTTCAACCCCCTGTTGACTCCATAATTTTAATATATATAAACCATTAATGGACAATGGGAGGTTGCCACGTGGAAACCTCTCATTGGATTATATCTGCCACATGTTTCCCTATGATTAGTCCACCTAGATTGTACAGATATGCCACTTGTTAACCTGTGACTTGTCCACGTAACTTGCCTAGTCAACATACGGTCAACCCACGTGGCACCTTAGGGGTGTGGCCATGTCATCACCATATGATTGTGTTGTTGTGCCACGTTTCACCCTTCTAGTGGTGACATGTGTCACTTTTCCCCCTTTGACTTTGACTTTTTACCAAACTTTGACCGCTCATAACGTTTGCATACAATCTCTATTTGACTTGTCATTTGTGCCATTGGAAAGTTGATGATGAGTTCTACGCATTGATGTTTTTTTTTAGAGAATTTGGGATGGTCTAATTTTGAGAATTTCTAAACCATTATGGACCTTTGTGGATGTTCCATATCTTTTTGGACCTCTATGAGCATTCCTAGATCCTCCTGAATCATTCCTCCCTATTGGAATCCTTTTGGACCACCAAAAGCATTGATTACTCAGCAACTAGGTGAGGGTAAAGCTCCCCCACCCTTCCAATATCCATCTACTTTACCCTTCTCGATTTTACCCCTTTTAGACCAACTCGAAGATATTCCACATCAACTCGTTTTGAAGTCTGGATTCTTCTGTCAAGAATAACATCTTCCTTTAGCTCATTCAAATATTTTGGAGAAAAATCATCAACTGTTGGAACTTGAATACTTTCATCTTCATCCATAATCATTGGAGGCTCATAAAGCTTCAAATTTTTAGCATTTACCACTGAATACATTTTCATGTAGGCTGGTAGATCTAAACAAAAGGCATTAGTACCAATCTTCTCCAAGATATTGAATGAACCATATTGAATTGGCCCTAGATTTTTACCTTGATCAACTTTCATTTTGGCTTTATTGATATGTAACCATACTTGATCACCAACTTCAATATGATAACCAACCCTATGTTTGTCATGTCTTGCCTTGTACTTGGCTTCGATTTTTTCTAATTGTTCCTGTATATCTTGATGTACCCATTGAATTTTTTGAATGAACCTTTTATCTTTATGTGTATCATCTTGTTCATCTTCTTGACTTAGGTGATTCAGGAAAGTAACCCAAACACACTTCAAAAATATTTTTGTGAGTAGAATAATTCATGCCATGATTATAGGCATGTTGTACATAAGGAAATTGTTCATCCCATAACTTAGGATGCTTGTTGCAGTACCCTCTAAGTATATGTACAATTTTTCTTCTTACCACCTTTGTTTGTCCAAAAACAAATTCCATAGGTGATTTAAGAAAGTACCCCAAACACACTTCAAAAGGAATTTTATGAGTAGAATAATGCATGGAATGATTATAGGCATGTTGTACATAAGGAAAATTTTCATCCCATAACTTAGGATGCTTGTTGCAGTACCCTCTAAGTATATGTACCACTGTTCTTCTTACCACCTATGTCTGTCCATCTCTCTATGGATGAAAATTCATTCTCTTCTTCAACTTAGTGTCCATAAGCTCCCATAAATGAGACCAAAAATTTCCCAAAAAGAGTGAGTCTTGATCTGATATAATAGATATAGGAAGTCCAAAATGAACCCATACATTAGAAAAGAACACCTGTGTGGTATGTTTAGTTGTGACATGTTTTTTGCATGGCATCAAAATACACATCTTGTTGAATCTATCCAAAACAACATACAAATAATCATGACCTATCTTGGACATTGGAAAACCCCTGCAAAATCCATGGAGATACTTTCCCATGGATGAGAAGGTACCAAAAGTGGTGTATATAACCCCAACTTTCTATTGCTAGGATTACTTGTGGCACACATAACACACCCTTTGATATACTTGGAAATTGTTTCATTCATTCGAGGCCAATAAAAATATCTTTGTAACTGTGCTATTGTCTTATCAACCCCGAAATGACCAGAAATGAGAGATGTGTGAGCTTCTCTTATTACATTTACTCTTTCATCTCTGGGTATACAAAGCTTTCCAAGATGATATAACAAATTTTCATGCATATAATAATATGATTGTTAATTGTCGTGAGTTAATGCATCATATACCTCTTTAAAACCATCATCCTTATCATATTGTTCTGTATAGATTTCATGCGCTAAAGGATTATACCTTAGTATTGTCGATGCAGTAATCACGAGTCTTGACAACATATATATAACCTTGTTATGAATACCTTTCTTATACTTGATTACCAAATGAAAGTGTTGTAGGAAACCTATCCACCTGAAGTGTCGTGATTGTTGTAGCTTGGTTTGTGATTGCAAATACAGTAATGGCTGATGATCGATATGAATAATTGTGTCATTTCCCATTAAGTAATGCTTCAATTTCTTTACACTTTGTACCAACACATACAATTCCTTATCATATGTTGGATAGTTAATCACAACCTGAGATAAAGTCTCAGAATGATAACATATAGGTTTACCTCGTTACATCAATACTGTTCCCATGGCATATCCGCTTGCATCAGTATGAATCTCAAATGATTGTTGTAAATCTGACAAATCGAAAATTGGTGCGATGCTTATCTTTTCCTTGAATGTCTCGAAGGATTTTCGTTGTTTGCCTCCCCATTGAAAGAATTGCTTAGCACTTGTTAATGCATGTAGAGGAGTTGCTATGTATGAAAAATTAGCAATGAATTTCCTCCAGTACTGTAATGCTCCTAAGAAGCTCCTAACTTCTATGATAGTAGTTGGTTTGGGCCATTTCAAAATGACTTCTACATTTTCAGGGTCTAGTTTTAGCTGACCATTCCCTACAATGTAACCCAAATATACTAGAGAAGTTTTTCCAAATTCACATTTAGAAAATTTTACATATATTTTCTCCTTCTTCAATAGTTCATCTTGACATTCTTTATATGATCTTCCCATCTTCAACTAAATATCAATATATCATCTAAATAAACGATAAAAAAATCATTTATGTAGGGGTTGAACACATCATTCATTACCCTCATAAATGTTGTTGGTGCATTGCATAAACCAAATGGAATAACTAACCATTCGAACAATCCTTGCTTGGTCTTGAAAGAAGTTTTCCATATTTCACCTTCTGATGTTTTGATCTGATGGTAACCACTTCTCAAATCCAACTTAGTGAAATAAACATCATTCTTTAATTGATCCAATAAATCATCAATTCTGGGAAGAGGATAATGGTTCTTTATCGTAATCTTTTCATGGCTCAGAAGTCAATACACATCCTCCACGTGCCATATTTCTTTAGAACTAATACAATAGGAGAACCACACTGAGAGGATCTTGGCATGATGATTCCTTTATCGAACAACTCTTGAACTTGTTTCTTTATTTTTTCATTCTCAATCACTGATGACCTATAAATTCCAATGTTCAGAAGATGAGCATCCAACTGCAAATATATTTCATGTTCAACCTCCCTCTTAGGAGGAAATCCTGTAGGTTCCTGAAACAACTCATCATAGTTAGATATGATGTTGACCATCTCCTATTTATGGTTTGGTTATATATTCTTCTTTTTTCACTATCATGAGAACAAAAGATTTACTTGGGCTCACGAGTATCTTAATTTTCCCTATGCTCACTAAATAAACATTTTTCTTGATATGATGATCCCTAACAATATATTCAACCCCGTCCTTGAAAAGATGATATTTATTCTCTTCATGGTAGAATATGGCCTTCTTGTCAAATAGATATGGACTACCCAAGACAATGTCGCAAATGTCAAGAGGCACAATATCTAATTCCACCTCGTCAAATATGTCACACACCCAACCCCTAAGTACCTTTTTAAGGGATGGGGTATAAATTTTTCACTTAACCTAATACCCATGGCCGAGTAATTATTGAAGTCTTTACTTTCTCTTTTCCCTCTTAGAAGTAGTTTAACACTAACTCAATAAATTACTCATATGATAATTATGAGTAATTATATTATAACACAATGAGGATAATTTTTCCATAATATACTTAAGTTGATTAACTTTAATTAAGGTATATAATTCAATTCCTCCATGCCACATTTTCACGTAATTTAACATATATATAAACATATGCATATTTATTTATTTACTGGGAAAAAGGATTAACTATGTTCAACCACAAATTATCTTTTTATTAATTATATTATAATTATATTATATTTAATTATATTATAATATGATTAATCTATATCAAAGGAGCACTTAGGATTATCAATACCCATTAATACCTAAGCCTCCAGAATTCGGTGAAGATTCTACATCAGGCTTTTATGAACCCAAATATCCCGAACATCGGAGTTCTAGAGAGGGTCCCACTCATATTGTTCCTTTATAATTGATTCCACTTAATGTTTATCATAACGTTGGGATACGGGAAAAATAGGTTGGGCCTTCGGCTATTTTGCTCCTATGCTCTATATTCCCCAACATCCCGGAGTATCGAAGCTATGAACTCCTGAAGCCCTGAACTCCCGAAGGGTCCATGCTTACACATGACTTCGCATTAAACATTAAATTAAAAAGGGTAAAGAGGGTTTGTACTTTATTACATGTCAATATCACAACAACTCATTTAAAATATATAATATTATATTACATATTTTTGGAGATTGTGCCCGTGTTTATAAGGTCTCAAATATTTTATTAATATTTGAAATAAGAGAGAGAGAGAGAGAGAGAGAGAGAGAGAGAGAGAGAGATAACTCCTTGTCAGCCCCCTTCGGTTCTCCACCACATTCCTTATACTCCAATTTCTTAGAGCCCCGGAGTCTTGAAGCTCTGAAGTGACCCCAGTGGCACACATTACCACATAATTTAATAATCAAAGGACTTGGCTTCATTTACGTGTAATCAATTTAATGAACCTTAAAATAATATAATATATTATTTTATATTCCTCGAAAATTACGCCCATGTTTTAAAATTCTCCAATCTTATATTAATGATTGAAAAGAGAGAGAAAGTGTTCTCCAGGTCAATATCCTTCGACTCTCCAACACCTTCTCTATGTTCAATTCTCCTGGAGAGTCGAAGGAGATTGACCCAGAGTCCCGAAACCCTGAAGTGGCCCCACTTATGCACGTTTCCACATTATTTAATATTTAGAAATTTTAATAAATATTAATATAATATATTATATTATATTATACCTCTCGAAATTTTCACCCATTTTTCAACAATATATAATATTACATTTAATATTCAATATTGTAATGAAGGAAAGGATATTTGGATCCACACCTTCGACTCCTCCATGCAATTCTTCATTCTCATATAACCCGGAGTCCCATAGTTCCGAAGGGGACCCACTGGTATTACAACGTAACATAAATATAATGATTTGTTTTGACTTATAATGTGTGTGTGTGTGTGTGTGTGTGTGTGTGTGTGTGTTGTAATAAAGGTGTATTATATTAATTTGTGTTAATGGATCATTTTAATTACCATACAATGCAATTAATTATATCTCTTATATTTTGTAACCCTGCAAAAGGAAGATAAGGTTTGGGCCTTCGGTGACTTTGGTTCATGAGTTTCATCACCCCAAACACCCCGGAGTCATGAAGCTCTGAACTCTCGTAGTTCCGAAGACCACGAAGTGGTTAAATCATTTGGTCATCGTTTATTTCCTGGTGTATTTGACATTAAAATAATAATAAATATATTATCTTTGGTCTCGCTCCAAGGGCTTTAAACCTCCATTTTCAGAATAATAATAATAATAATATGTATATGTATATAGACATATATACATATATTTCCATAGTCTTATTTAGTTTTGTTACATGGAAGATTTAAAAGAAAATATTTTCTCTTACAGAAAATAAGGAAAGGAAAAGTATAGTTTTCCAGGCCTTATAAATGGATTTAATAAAAGTTTATGTTCCAAGGAAATTTCTCCATCCTGGAAATTAAAATATAATTTTAATCTCTCGCTTCTCATAGGTAAATGAGTAAAATTGTATTTCCTTATTATTGTGCTTTACTGCTTTTACTAATTTTAAGGAAAATGGTCCTAATACAAAGATTTACCTCCATAGTTAATTTGGTGTTTCTACCAGGATTTACTGCCAACCAAAATTTAACGAGATTCTTCCCAAATTTAGGAGATTTAACACAATTTAAACATAAATTTTTATTTATGCCCCAAATAGAATTTTCAGAACTTTTGTATTTTAATTCATTTAGACCAATTTCATGTTCATGTGCTGATTATTTTTCCTCAATAATTATTTATAAGGAATTTTAATGTTTTCCCATATATGAGATTATTCTAAAGTCTACGCGGATCTAATATCATCTAATTTTTCTAGCATAGGATTTGAGGACATACTAAAACATAATACTCTTATGCAGAAAAATCACTTTCAGATGTTTTATAGAGATTTTTAATTGCCCAGACATCATTTTCCAAGCATACATTAAACCACACAACACAATCAACCACAACATACACTCCCAGAAATCTTATTTTATCACATAGATAGTCAAGGGATAAGGAGTTAAATCAAATGAGCTTCAGCTAAGACATTCTCTTTATTTTAGTTAAATTTCTCAAGCCACTTTTTTCGTAAATTAAACTTACACAGCTCTTAAAACATAATCTGTAACTTTCTCTAACCTTGACACTACAAATATTTAGAAAAAATATACTTATTTAAGACCCAGAAAATGTTGCAAATACTGAAATGGATGCCCTTTTCTTCCCAAACATAGGTACAACAACTCCTGGATGGATTTACCGTTGGCCACCCCCTAGCTAGGTCATGATACTCTGAGAGAGACTCTTCCTTTTGTTCAGCAACAACCAGAGACAGAGATCGCTCTCATATTCCCATAGTAATTTAGCATATCATTTCTCTCTCTACCAAGAAAGGCAGTCTGCAATGAGTGCTTCCTCAAACACTCATCCTCTCTGCAACCCCATTTATCATCTTGGTTAGAAAACACTGCCCAACAATTCCCATACCCAGAATAAATTTGTTTTTTAGTTCTCTTCAAAACTAGAGAGATGCATATGCTCTCCCTCTTCAGAAAATGGTCACCATACACATTAATTTCCTTCCTCTCTCTCTCTGCCCATGATTTTCCTTTCATTTCCTGCCTCCTTTAGCAAGATTTTGTGGGTCAAATCCCCCAATTCGTGGGTCGGCCTAGAGTCATGTAGATGGGTACGTTTCTACCAATGCTTCTTAGGTAAGGAAGTTCTGGTACAAACCCATTATTTTTCATAAATGTGAGAAGTTGATATTTCAACTACTAACTTCCTCCATTAATCACAATTCTAGAAAATGAGAAATCTGGATTTTTCTTGAATTTTAAATTGGCATGAGAAATTTCCTCATTGTTTTCCTCTCATGGAATCATGACCTATATAGGAAATCCCCCTCAAAAGTTGTCGAACATTTTCCTTTTTACATTAATAGCAGAAATATGTATACTACCATTTTATAAAAATATAGTTATATTTACAAGCTGGGGGAAATAGGGGTATTACAAAAGAACTTAGTTATAATTGCAAATATGATCTTACACTGTTGCATTAATTCCATGTTAGCATCTTCACACACCCATCCTAATGGATAAGGCCTTTTGTGAGGTGTCATATTCAAACCTAGATTCTTAATAATTGCTTCAGATAGTAGGTTAACTTGAGATCCATTGTCAAATAAAGTATCTACCTTCCTATGTTTGACTATAACTCTCACATGAAAAAGCTCGCTTCTTTTCTTTTGATCAGTATCACTCTCCAATTTAGAGGATTGAACTAAAGAATTAGAATTGATATTTGATATAAATTTGTTTCCTATTGCCATGATCTTAGATTCATCTCTAGAATCTCACCCTAGATCCTGATGAGTTGATGCAACAGTTTTCTGCTTCCCTTTATTCTTGAATTTCTTTAGTCATAATTCTGGATGCGGCTTCCAACACTGTGATTCCTCATGTCCCTTTTTCTTACAGTGGGAACACGTAGGTCATTCCTCATCTTGCTTTATTGTAGCTGATTTCTTACTCTTACATTTACCTTTCGGTTTCTTTTCAAACTTGAATGGATTCGTATCTTTGCTCGCATGCTTACCCTTACTAGCCTCTAGATGTGTAGCTTCTATTGACACCTTATCAATGTTAGTAGGGTTAAACATTAAAATAGTGTGACAAAGATATGAGTGCATACCACCAATATACTTCAGAAGAGTTTCATGGGTATACAACGAAATCCCTAATGATAATGCCTTCTTTTTTAATTCGAGTGTATATTCCTGAATATTTTGTCCTTTACCTTGTCTCAGATTCTTCCATTCTATCATTTCCATTTGTGTATGTGCCAGTGGATAGAATTTTTTTCCTATAGCCTTAGTAAACTTATCCCAGGAAAAGATTACTTTACCATTTTGAACAAGATCAACTTGAATCTTACTCTCCCACCATATAAAGGTTGTGCCACTTAGTCGAAGAGCAGTTAATTATATCCTTGCACCTTCATCCATGATATTTTGAACCCTGCAATATACCTATATTTTCTTGATCCAATTGTTGAATTTCTCGACATTCAATTCTCCATCATAGATCGACAATTCAAACTTGACATCAAACTTTAATAAAGGAAGATTATGATCAAACTTTTTAGAGGAATTATTTCAACGAGAAGAATGTTCACTTTGCTCAGAAGAAGATTATAATGAGGTTGGTGAGGGGGGTTTTGAAGATCCACCACCTTCACCTCCTCCTTCTCCTTTTACCAAAGATTCCCCACTTATGAGATTTTGAATTCTCCGTTACAAATCATCTATTATCTCTCTCATCGAGCGAAGTGTATCCATCATTTATTTTGGACTCATGGGAGGATCTTCTTCTTCCTTCCCTTCGGAATCCATTTTATGCTTAAGAAGTCTTCTTTCAATTTCAGACTTATAATTGCAAGTTTTCCTTTACCACGTTTGAGTTTGGCTCTTGTAATCATTCACTTGAAAACACTTGTCAAACCTTCTCTAATACAAACTTGATCTGAAAAATCCTTAGATGTTGATTATTTTTAAATATATATAAACATCTACTTGATCTTAGAAATAATAATGATCGCTTGAATGTTTACAATTTACATGTGAAATACTTATCTAACCATATACACTTTAATGATAAATAAATTGCAAATAACTGAGAAAAAAAAGAAAAACAATAATGAAATCACATACACAAGTTTGATAAAGGAGTTCACCCAATTTGGGCTACGTCTTCGGGTCTACTTCCAATAGAGACCTTTTTATTAATGCTCAAATGTGTGTGTTTTACAATGACATTTTTACATGTTTCTCAAACGTAGAAATACAATGCACCGTTGGATTCCTTTCGAAAAATCGTGAAAAATGAGTATAAATTTCCTGAAATTCCATCAAGGGACCTCTCAACATGCTTTATGATGTAGCCTCAAATCTTATGTACCCTTGAGCATGCACTTCGAGACAATATTATTTGCACTAATTAATTGTGTGTACAATCCTCGATCCACGCACCCATTAAATAGGGAGCAAGCCGTTAATTGTCCTCTAAAATAATAATCAAACAAAAATTAATTTGTTTTGGAATTTCTTGTAATGTGGGGCACCGGTGGTCTAATAGTTAATAGGATGGTTTGTTACATGGTAGGTCAAGGGATCAAACCCTTCCGACCTCCATTTAATTCACAGCTTGCTTATTTTTGTTGATTGTATATACCATATAGTTACAACCATATATGCAGAGGCATATAAATTTAGCACCCGCGAATCTTAGCACCTGGCTATGTGATATACCATGCGACCAAAAATTATAGGTCGAGGGCTTAGCCGTCATCCCTATTTTCTGGCCATTCAAACCTTACCTAGCTTTAAATATTTATGAAACCATATACATGTTAAGTTCTATTGTGTGGTCCATTGGTAAGGTACTTGGGTAAGGTTATGGAGTTTGTGGGTTCGACCCCCATCGACTCCATAATTTTAATATACATAAACCATTAATGACCAATGGGAGGCTTCTACGTGGTAGCCTCTCATTGGCTTATCTCTACCACATGCCACCCTATGATTAGTCCACCTAGATTGTATAGTTATGCCACTTTCCAACCTATGACTTGTCCACGTAACTTGCCTAGTCAGCATGCATTCAACCGACGTGGCACCTTGGGGGTGTGGCCACATCATCACCATACTATTTTACAATCGTGCCACATGTCATCCTTCTAGTGGTGAGATGTGTCACCTTTCGTACTTTGACTTTGACCTTTGACCAAACTTTGACTGCTCATAACTTTTTCATACGAGCTCCATTTGACTTGTTGTTTGCATCGTTGGAAAGATGACAACGAGTTATACGCATTGATGTTGGTTTAGAGACAATTTGGGATATTTGAAGTTTGATCATTTATGAACCATTCTAGACCTCTGTGGATGTTCCAAATCTTTCTGGACCTCTATGAGCATTCCTAGATCCTCCTAGATCAATTAAGGGACGTGACTTAGCACTTCACTTGGCTCAACATCCTGAACCAATTGATTCTTCTAAAGAAAATGAAAATTCATGATCAACACTTTTCTTTATCGAAAATCAAAATCTTGTTTTCGTTGAACATCCTTGGTATAAGGACATAATTTATAAATTACAATATCAAAATTGTCCTGATCATTTAGAATCTCATTAACGAAGGAGGTTGCGTCTCGAAGCCTCCAAATATATTATTTTAGGAAATTCATTATTTCGAAGATCTTTTGATAGGTTTTTAGTACGATGTATTGATCATATTCTAGCCCAAAAAATATTGAAATAGATACATGGATCAATAGACTCAAATTTACACATTGGTGGTCATTTTGCAGCAAAGACTATTGCCTTTAAAATTCTAAGAATAAGGTATTACTGACCTTTTATTTTTCAATATTCTTTTAAATTTACAAGGGCTTGTGATAAATGTCAAAAATTCATTGGCAGGGGACAATTTTATACTATGCCTCTGCATCTTGTTCTTCCTGATTTTCCATTTGAAAAATGGGATTTAGATTTCATTGGTCCCATAAATCCTCCATCTTCTTCACAACACATTTTTATACTCACATCTGCAGACTACTTCACTAAATGGACTGAAGTTGTACCACCTAAACATGCATAAGATGAACAAGTAATATCCTTTTTGGAATCAAACATTTTCTCTTGTTTTTGTCTTCCTCTTGAAATTGTTTCGAAATTCACTCAATTTCTTAAAAAAATTGGTGTGAAACACTTTATTTATTCTACTTATTATCCGCAAGGAAATGGGCAAGCTGATTCAACTAATAAAAATATGATAAAAAAATTTAAGAGAATAATAAATGATAAGCCCCGTCAATGGCACACACTACTTATTTGTGCTCTTTGAGAAGACAAAACCACCACAAAGTCTAGCATTGGTCATACCCCTTTCCAACTGTTATATGGCCAAGAATCTATCATGTATGTATAATTGAAACTTACCTCACTTAGATTGACATTACAGGATGAAGAGTTAAATTCATCAGATATTTCCCAAATAATTAATGCTTTGATTTCCCTATAGGAACAAAGAAAGCATGCTTTAGAAATGTTAAATAAAAGGCAGAAAACAATTAAAAAATATTTTGATGAGAAAGCTAAATATTCCATTTTCAAGGTCGATGACAAAGTATTGATTTGGGATGCTTCTCATGCTAAAAAGGGAAAGCACTCCAAGTTTCAGAAATTGTGGTTAGGTCCATATAAGATCACCTATGTCATAGGTAACAACTCTTATTTTCTTAAGTTCATGTAAGAGTGATTGTTCTCGTTTACATCTAATGGCTCACATCTGAAGAATTATGCCGAGCTAGAATGATTTGATTGATTATTTTTAAAGCTTCCTTTATATATTTGTTTTATAGTATCTTGTATATACTCTTTATTTATCAGTTATTTTTTTCGTATTTCCCAACCGATTTTTCCTTATTGATCAGTTTTGACTAAATTATGTTTTTAATATTGGTTTTTTCTATTTTCTAAATCTATGTGCTTTGTCATGTCAACTGCACATTATACTGATCTTGCAAAATCTATAAGAGAAGAAAGAGATATATGATCTTCTTGGGTTTGTAATACTACTTATGTAGCAATTTCCAAACCTACATAAATTTTGCTAATTCATGATGTGATAGTTATTCCCACTTCTGCTTTCATGTTCTTCCCTCCATACTATTTTTTGCTAATTCATGTTCTTTCATGTTTTTATACAAGAGTATGTTTTCCATACTAGTTATTCCCACTTCTTAGTTGTTTTTCTATTCTTTATGGTTTATTGGTGGAAGTATGACATGGAAAATGGATTAAATCATGAGGCAATGTAAGTTCTCATGCATTGAATGCATGGACGTGGCATTTTCGTTGGGGTTACCACCTTGAGCATTCTAGCATTTTCATTATGTTAGTTTGGGATTGAGCTCTGGAGAGATTATTTTGTTCAATCGTGGTTGTTTCACAATGAAAACTCATCTTTTCAAAGGAAAAATAAGCAGCTAAGTGAAGGTATGTTGTTGTATCTAATACCCATCAATGTGTATTGAATATTTTGCAATGATAATTTATAAGGAGCTATGTTGATTTTGAATATGCATGTTGCTTTGCTTGTGAGTTCATTCTATATTTCCTCCTGAGGATGAAATGTTGGTTCACCTTAATGTTGTTTAGTTGGCTCATATCCATCATTTGTTTGTAAATTCATGCTAGTTCTTGTTCAAATTGTCTCAGAGTTGTGCTTCGTCGACATATTTTATGGTGAATGTGGGTAATCAACCATGGGTTGATGATAACATAAGCTTGGGTGTTTTTCTTTTTGTTTTGAAAAGTAAAGAGGGTTGCTCCTCGATCTACCCTTCATTATAAGTTTCATTTGATCCTCCTACTTTGTTAGGGACCTATCCTCCCTAACCCCTCATGTAGGTAGAATAATATATTTTCCATGTAATAAAGGCCAACATTAGTTTATAAGGCCTATTTAATAAATAAGAACGAGTCAATGTAAGAATACCTAATAGAAGCTTTCGCTTCTAGAAAGATATTTCGCTAGAAGGTTTTTTAAAAGATAGAATTGGTATAAATAAGAGTAGGAGGCATGATAAGTTTTGTCTTGAGAATTATTGTAATAGATCATTGCTTTGTTGGAGGTTTCCCCCTCAAAGAGGCAAGTGAACATTGTTTCCTATCAAAAAGGTTATTGTTTTGGTGTTGTGGTTTCATATATTGTATTGTTCCGCTATTATTTTCTATAGTATTTTTATTTTTCTACTATTATAATAGATCTGGTGCCTTATAAGTGGTATCAAAGAACTTCCTTGGAAGAAAAGTGTCGGTTATTTTTATTAGAGTAGAGACATATTGTGACGTCTTAAAGTTAAAAATATATGTCGTTCAACACATAAATCGACGGTTGGGGAAGCATACACGTGGGAACTACAAGTGGTACTTAAGCGCACATTGTTGGTAACCCTTTTTTGGCGGGCGTAAATGACACACCGTCAACTGGAAGGTTAGATCTTGATCGGCGTTGTCTAATTAACTCAATCTGTTTGGTATGATCTGACCCGACAAGTTTAATGGCTCTGTTAGCCAACTAAAGTCCAAAAAATAGTAAAAGAAATAAACTAATCTAAAGCTATGATTCTAACAAATGATATATTACTTACTAATGTTTATTAAAAAGAAACGTGAATATACAAATGATTATAAACAATCTATATATAGTTGACAAGGTTTACTTGAAATCTTGCAAAAATGAATGTTCAAAATAATGTTTCAAAATAAGATAAAGTAAGAACATAAATCTTTTTTTTTTTTTAATGTTTAAATATTTTAAACTAATAAATATTAAGCAAACACAATTGAAACAATGACACAAAAACAGTCAAAATTAATTAATTCAATCATTGTCTCATTCATATATAAACAAATCTGGAAAAAAAGAAAGCAATGCACCTACTAACCTCTCACTGACCAACAATACTAAGCTAAATTCATCTCTCTGTATTTGTATGAGATCCTCTTAACCTGTGTCAAGTGTAAACCTATGACAAAAGCAAGCATAATACTTCCTGAAGAAATTCAAGGAAGTGTTTCATATTCTGGAGCGAGTTTATAATGACAAAAAGACAAATAATTATACATCTTGTGACCTTGAAATGTCCAATAACTGAAAATGAAAGAAATTCCAATTCTCAGGAATGGTGTTACCATCTATATAGCATCAAATGTAAACTCAAAATACTTGAATAGATGATTATTCACAGATATAAACTAAACCAAAAGATAATGAACAACATAAAGAAAAGCATGATATAAAATATTATGTGCAGAATTGACTAAAGCTAATTCGACACAGATAACATTTCACATCAAGAAATTACATGAGAAGACAATGAAAAAACACTGCAAAGTCTACACAGGATGAAAGCCAAAGAGTAAACTGCTTTCTCATATAATTTCAACAAAATATGTTCATCATATGGTCCAGGAAGAACTTTTGGGATAATAGACTCTTAAAGATTGAAAAAAATAATATATAAATGATAGCAATTAACCATGTATTGATAAAACAGACTAAAGTTAATTTAAATCAATGCATAATCAATTATTCAAATAATATGAATATATTATAATGAAAATAAAACCATTTTACTCACACGACAAAAACCATTAAGCAACCTGGAATTCCATATTCTTCTTTGAAAATACTTGTCCATTCTCCCAAAGATTCCAACCATCTGTTACTCCATTTGAAAAGAAAAAAAGTTTACAAAAGAAATAATATACAAAAGAGAAAGGATAAAAATCCTCCTCTCAATTTCTTGGATCTCCATGGCTCTGAACTTTCTCATATATTTATACAATGAATGAAAAGTCTGGGCGCCACTAATAATTTCCGCCACCTGAAATTTTTCTCGTAAAGAGACACAAATATCTCTCAYATCGTGCATTTGTTTGGGAAAATTCTCGCATGTAAGCTAAATGGGTCCATTCTAGAGATGTATTTTCAAACGTTTCTTCAAATTCCTTACGGTTTGGCTGAAACAAGTCCCACAAAATCATCTGTCTGTTCTTGAACGCATTTCCAAATCTCATTTGTTGTTGTTCATAATTTATTTGCAGCAATCCAATATTATTTTTGGATCAATAATCTTGAATGTATTTAGATAATGAAATCAAGCCATGATCATATCCGTACCAAATAATTGATAATATAAACCTATGAAACAAAAAGAAACCTAAATTAATAACCTAAAAATTGTGAATAAAACAAAATCTAAAACAATAAAATCAAAAATGAATTTAAACTAACTATAAGTTCTAAACAAACATTGTTTATATTTTCTTTCAAATATGATCTTAAAATTCTAGAAGCTTCAAGTTGATGGAGAGGAGAAAAATATTAATTTTGGGTTTTCACAAAATCAAACAAATGATAGATAATTCTTTTTTTTATTATTTTATTTTTATTTTGAAATGAGATGTAAACTAACAAAATAATTTAAACAATTAAACCTACCAAATGATTTTGTGAAAATTATTGTTAATGAGAAAAAGACGAAAACATAATCATAATTTAAAAGAAAGTAAAAGTTGATGAAAATTAAGGTTTTTGTTTAAATTAAGATTTCTATGTTCGTCTCTCTCTTATTCAAATTTGATCAAATGTGAACAAATGTCATAGAAAAGATGTGTCGTAGTAAAAACTCTCAAATTATGAAGCTCATCCATCAACATTAAAACTCTGTAGAAAGAAAAACAAAATGGCAATTAAATTTCATGAAATTCAAAACAAACAAAAGAATAGAATATAAAATCAAACCAACCTCGAAACAAAGCAAACCAATACAAATCCAATCAATTCAAAGGGAAACAAATGAAGAATCCAAGTAAAATTTCAAGGGACCCCAGATTTTGATTAAATAAAAAGAAGGGGGTTGTTGGGGCCCAATGCCCTTGTAACCCCTATTGGTACCACTTCGAGTGGTAGCGCATCAGAAAACACTTGTATATGGATCGGCCTAGATACATTGAATCCCTCCATAGGTACATCGATTAGCCACCTGACTGTGATAGTGCCACCGAGAACAACACTCAGGAAGATACTCTCTAATACCTGGGTAATAGTGTAGTACAACTAAGGGTACGGTCTAGCATCCTTAGTTGATGCCCTAAGATATTGGGCTGAGTACCACTATTCGACCTCGCACATATATAAGAGAGATATAGCATAGGGTAAACCCTTGTCTGTAGAAACCCTCATCACCCTCACCCTTGGGACGGAAACAAAACCAACACAGACAAGATCTATTGTTTTGTAACCTTGCATCCTGCATTTGGGTTGCAAAATTCCTACACATTTCTTCCTGTTAAGAATTTGGCCATTTTGCCACTACAATATTATTCAGATCGAAGTATAAATCTATAGGAGTAAAAAGAAAAAAAGAGTATAGTGGTCCTTTTGACACCCTTATTCAGGACTTATCCCATTGGATTCCTCTCCTCCCCCTGATCGTAGTGGTACCTTTCATTTTAAATCTTTTTTTTTCAGTGGACGCGAACCCCTTCTTGATGCCCCTATTTACCACCTCTCCCATTATATTCCCCTTTTCACCCTGATATTCGTGGTACCTATCACTTATAATTCCTTCTTTTATGTGGTCTCACCCACCCCCTTTCCCTTACAGGAACCCCTCATATCCAAATGGCTACCACCCACAACGAAGACCTGCAAGCTTCCATCACTCAAACCAAGGAATCCCTCAACCAAGTGACTTATGAGAATGCTTCCGCCAATTACTGCATTGAAAATTTGCATACCCACGTTCATCAACAATTTGATGTCATGGATGCCAAATTCATGATACAATTTTCCACCCTCCAGTTGTTGAACCGTCGCCAAGGCCCTTCCTTCTCAGAACAACTGTCCCACTTAGATGGTGTTGATTCCTCCCATTCTATGCTTTTTCAATCCAAATCCTTTCATCGTGACCCTCGTCTTCCCAAAGTTGAGGTCAGTAAATTTGATGGCTCTGACCCCACAGGTTGGGTCACTCAAATGGTGCATTATTTCTCTCTGCATGTGATCCAGATTATCTTTTGCATGAAATGAGATCGGAGATATAATAAATAAATGCATAGAGATATCACAGATATTCAATAATATAACAGAAATTTATCAGAGATGCAACCATAAATATAGATATACAGTAATACACTATTTCTATTAATGAAATAAATGTACAGAGACTGTAAAATACAGAGTGAAAGACTCGATAGAATGGTGGCATCTTATCTCTGAGAAGAGATGTGATGGCTACTCGCATTTGCAAGAAGATGATTACAATGAGGCTCTGAAGGCCTTTTTACAATAAACAGGAATGCCAAAAGTCCTATACATCCAAAAACCTAACCCTAGGAGATGAAGCGCAAAAAGTCATGTGGGCCCCGTTTGGGTAAGTTAGTACATCAACTTCCTGGGGTCGTAACTTTTGCATACGATCTTCGTTTTAGGCGTATGATAGCGCGTTGGAAGGGTATCACTGAGGAGATTCATTTTTGGGGCCCAATTATGCCTTCGGATATCATTGAGAGCCTCGATCTCGAAAAACCTTCATTTGGGCTGTAACATCCCGCTCTGGCGCACTGAGAAACTTATTCTTTGAGGACACTTGCTCGCAAGTGATCTGCACTTTTATGATGTCAAAACATTTATCCTTGATTATGATGCGTTATGATAGATGACATGATGTTTTACTGCTTGATGTAGACAGGTGCTTTTGACTTAGTTTTATTGAGTGTGCATGGTTTTTGGACCTTGAGGATGCAGAGGCATCGGTGGAACCCCCTTGGACTCTGGATTGAGTCAGGGAGTGTGTTATTGGGTTGATTTATATACTGTGATATTTCATTTGATTTGATGATATGGTGTTTACATTTCTGACATGATTGTTGATGATGTAGGCTGACGATAGCTTGCCAACCAGACTCACATATGGAGTAAAGGGGCCACACATGATTTCCATAGAGGTTGAGGGAGAGGTGTGGACAGCAGCCCTGCCACAGCTTACTAGCACTCCCATCGTGGCTTGAACTGTAGGTTAACGATTACCTAGTTCGAGGGGATCCACGATGTCGTGAGGGCAGACTGCGACAGTCGCTCGCGATGATTCTAAAGGGCACGCAATAAGGCAGGGGCCTTATTCCTTAGAGCCCTTAGTCTCCCACAAGTTCACCTGGCGGAGTGTTGACTCCAGGGGTTATAGATGTCTACCAATCAGTCAAGTTGGCGAGTGGCACCCTTGGAGCATGTGGTGCATCCTGAAGGGCACGTCGCACAAAAGAAACACAATAAGTGAGTGGCACCCTTGGAGCGCGTGGTGCATTCTGAAGGGCACGTTGCGCAAAAGAAACGAACGAGGCGAGTGGCACCCTTGGAGCACGTAGTGCGTCCTGAAGGGAACGTCACACTGATGATGAGGAAGAAATAAACCTAGACGGCCCTAAGACATTAACGCCTTAAGAAATCCTTAAACAACTTCCCTAACCAATTGCCGCCTAGCTCAGAATCTAAGTCCTAAGCCTAAGACTTTTCTAGGGTAAAAATTTTAGTGTAACCTTAAAGAAAAAGGCCCTGCATAAAAATACAAATCCAAACAAAAACCCACTTAAGTAATAGTTAGGTCTTCATAAAATTCTTGGGGTAAATAATGAGAGTAAGAATTAAATTAAAACTAATGGTTTTAAAAATTTTAAAGAAGAAATAAAATTATTTAACGTGTGGGAATATAAAAAGTTATGAATTTAAAAATAAAATGAAAAGATTAATTAGCGCATTTACCTTTTTGGTTTAAAAAAAAAAAAAGGAAAGAAAGGGAATAATAAAAATAGGGAAATGAGCCTTTTAATAAATTTAAAGAAAATAATTTTGGAGAAACGTGGGGGATGAGTGACACTTGTAAGACAGAGAATTTTTAGGGGTTTTCATTAAAACTTAAATTAAATGTGATTTAGGGCAAGGGTGAGTCTCAAAATTCTATAAAAGAAAGGTAGATGAGGAAGATGGGGGATCGGTGATTAGCGTAACGTTACGCTGCCGAATTTGGACTTGACTGTTTGCTTGTGAGGAGTTGGGATTTTCCAGCTTGGTTAGGAGTGGTAGCTCAGCCTTGCGAGGTGAGATGGGAAGCTAGATCTATCTTCTGGATTTGTGTGGCCCCTTTGCAGCTCGGGGGGCTAAGGGGGAAGCAGAGTACCCCTAGCGATTGGTTGGGAGGTACCGGTGAGTTCTTGACGGTCGGCGAGCAGGAGCGGCACAGAGCGCGGTCATCATTTGAGGCGGGAGTTAAGGCAACGGTACGCTCTTGATTTGCAGAGTAGATTGCTTTAGGTTATGATTAGATGTTCTTGTGTAATGGTAATCTAGATGGATAAATGTTTAATCTCAATAGATATTGGTTATTTTTGGGTTGAATGGTTGTTCTTTATTTGCTTACTCCGACGGATGGTTTTGTTTTGAATTATTGCTGCAAATTTTTGATAATTACAAGTGATATTGTGGTGATTAAACAACTACCATATATAGAATCAATATTGATTTTTGTTTTACTATCTGCCCATGGCATCTAGGGTTTTATTTGTCGTTTTGTCATTTATCTACTACATTTAGGTTCATTGAAAAAAAGGTAGAACCTGGATTTCTACATTATATATACGCCACTGTAAAATGTAATGCGTAACATTGGTCTATATCTAATAGTATCTCAGAGTGGATAGTAGAAGAAAGCGGTACATATGTATACATGGATGGTCGAGGGTGATCTCCCTGCATATAATTTTGCAGCGGACTGATATCTGTAGCTTTATATAATTACTGTGGTTACCTCATCTCATACCTTTAAAAATAAACCAAACCAGAAATAGCCTTTACATGAATGTAAATCTTATTGTGAACCTCCAGACCATTAAATACATTGAAACGGTATACTCCACGCGGAATAGGGAAACTGGATGAACATCAATTTCGTATAATTTCTGGTTGTCTCTCATAGTATGCACAGCGATTCAGACACCAGTCTGGCAGTTAATGCTACCTCTGTTTTATTGGGAAATTAAACCTTGAACTTGGAATCTCGTCAGTCATGGCTTGGTTGACAACCTTTAATTCAAAAGAAACCTTCCGTTGTGGGTTTTGGGCAGCGGTACGCTGGGGCGTGTTTATCGCAACGATTTAATGTGTAAACCCCCATATTTTTATATATCCTTAAAATGTCTTTACGGATGCGTTCAACCCATTAAATGGTTGTGTTATATCATGTTGTGTGTAACCTTACGTTTGGACTGAGTTCTTCTAGTCGACCCAGTTTTACAGTCAGAGGGCATTACCATGGTTGAGCGTGGGACCCTTCTTGGAGGGATTTATGGACAAGCAACCCAAATTTTTTCGTTTTTATCCCACGAGGAAAGTTGCTCTTTTATGTTCAAAATATAAAATTTGTTTTTACCAAGCAGTGGTCAATGCCAGCAAACAGAGACCGGTGGTATGCTGTTAGCAGCACGTCGGCTGTCATAGAATTCGACTTAACTGGTCTTAACATTCTTAGTAATCTGCCTTTCAGATATATGTTCCAAGCTATCGCCGAATAGCCCAATTTCTGATACAAAACAGAGATTCTATTGCCTTTATTATATGATATTATGTATCGTAGTTATGGCCATTATGATCATGTTGCCTTTATCACCTTATTTATTATATTCTGTTGTCGTAGTTAGTGATTTACTGTTGCCCTTTTTGTGTAGTAAAAGTCCCCCTTGTAAACTACTAGCAGCCCTTTTTACGCAGCCTTAATTTAACCCTTTTACCTTCTAGAAAATGCGCCTTGAAGAAAACAATAGTAGTTGTCTCAGAATTTAATAATTCCCTTTTCTTACTTTTTCTGACAGCAATCTATAGCTTGGTGATCTAGACGGCTATGCAGTCATTGCAGTTGCTTTTTCAAGGAAAAATTATTGTTAATACTTGCCAGTTAATGATTTACAGATATCAATCAATTCGGGTCTTTTATTTAACCTTGGAAATTCAATAAATTGATTTCTTCAATATTTATGATTGTGTAGCCAGTGCGCGGGGATTTTCCTTGACATAGCAATCTTTCGATTATCGTGGGACAAAAGCCTTTTTGTTCTTTCAAACCAGAAACTATATTACATTTATTATTTCGACACCTGTGCAGCTGTAACTTAATCACAAAAACCTATGGTTAAAAGGCCTGCCATTTAGTAAAGAAAGGAATTATTCTTTTATTATTTATTAAAGAAGGAATTCGTTGAATTAAAACATTTAAGGAAGGAGACTGTTATGTATTAGATCGTAGATGTAGATTATTAAAGATGATGTCTTTGTGATGTATTTTTTTAATAATCATGTAAGAGTAATGTCCTTGGAACGTGAATTAACAGGTAATGCTAGGGTTGGAAGCATATCAATTAAATGTTGTGGTTATTCTAAGATACTAAGTTATTGCAATAATGTGAAATTGCATGGTACCTTACTGCAATCTCTTGTTAGTATAATATGTGAGTATTGTAATAGGTGTGGATAATCTGCATTATAATTTATCATTGAAATGATATGGTTATTATTTTTCATTAATTGTTATTTATTTAATTGCTATATAACTGTCGTGTTGTTTAAATTGCACTAATAATTAGTTCACTGCAAACTTGTAATATCAATGTAAGTATGGTAGCATGTATGATAACATAGGAATGTAAGGACATTGTGATTTGTTTACAAAGTGGTGGTAGTATAAATGTAATGGTGAGGTTAAATCATTGTAAGGACATTTAATTCTTTTTATTTTCAACACAAGGGGTAAGGCCCTTAAGCTAAGTGCAATAATTTAATTAGATTTACCTTATACTAATGTACTCGGGGTTTAATAAAACTAAATGGAAAGAGGGCTAGTAACCAATCACTGTTGATTCAAAGACATTTCCTTGTCATTAATTTTAGTGGTCGTTGTCTGAGTCCTTGTCTTGCGCATTCCGTAGAAAACGTGGTTGCTCTTTGTCTATGGTTGCGTCGGGTTGTAATAATTTGTTGGTTGGACTGTTAGTGTCGGGCGGGATGTAGACACCCCCTTGTAGCCTGAGTATGTAAGTCTGTGTGTGTGATTATTTCCGTGTAAAGAATCCAGTGCCGTATTAAGAGTCTCGGGCCCTTTAAAGGCAGGGTTTCCACTCTTGCGACACACCTGACGGAGATTACTAGTTTCTGCCTAAGCAGTCGGCCAGGAGCCTATCTGACCTTCTCTCTCTCCGGAGTAGGGAACTAAGATTAAACGCCCTGCTTTCCTGTGCAGAAATAGTAAAATCCATTACTATGGATTCTTCCTTTGTGTCTGTACCATGCATAACCCAGTAAGTCATTTATGCTTGCAGTTATTTGTTGTGCGCCTTAAGCCTTCTGGTTGTGTTCATTGTGGTTGCGTCTTGTCGGTCATCGGGTGGCGACGTAGAGTCAAGTGTGTATGTCCCTTTCACATGCGCGCACTCACCTCAAACAAAAAAAAAAATTGCACATGTTAAAGAGTTGTTGTCGTAACGAGGAGGGGCATTACATGGGCCCTCAAAATGGCCTCGGAAGTTAAAAACTGCTAAAAATAGTAAATTGCCAAATTTGCCAGAAAACTGTTTTGAGCCAGTCTGCAAGATACCAGATATATAAAATATGCAGAACATAATTGAAATGCTAGAAATGACAGAATAACAGTAAAATATCCAGCATAATCTTCACAATACACAGAAAAGATATACGAAATAGCAACAGAAATAACACTTTGAATCAGATAGCAATGTTCACAGGCCTCTTCGAGGGGGCAACCTCTAGTCGAGCAGCGCTCTGTTACAATAATATCCAAGCTGGGGTTTTTCATACCCTCGACCCTTATTTATACTAAATATGTCTATTAAGAGAAGCATCTAGAGGAAGATCCTTCTAGAAGCGGAAGCTTCTATTAGGTATTCTTACATCCGCCTTATTCTATTTTATTGAAAGGTCTTATTAATATTGACCTTTATTACATCTGAATACATTGATCTACCTATGTGTGGGTTAGGACCTTAACATGTCCGCCCCCTTAAAAATAGCCTTGTCCTCAAGGCTTGAGGTGTGGAAACTGCTGCAGAATGGTAGTTGGTTCCCAAGTGGCATCGGCTGGAGTCATATCTTTCCACTGTACTAGCACTTCCTTGATGGTTCTCTGACGCAGGCGACATTCCCTCTGGTCCAAAATTGCTTCTGGTTGTAGCCAAATGGATCCTTCTTCAGCTAACTCTGGAAGGTTGGTTTGAATTTGGCACCTGGTTCCAAACACCTTCTTCAAGCATGAAACATGAAAAACAGGATGTAGCTTCGACTGACTGGGCAGAGCTAACTGATATGCGACTTGTCCCACACGCTTTAGAACTGTGTAAGGGCCATAAAATTTGGGTGCTAGCTTCTGACACTGCTCGG
>ML776934.1:1198925-1227856 GCA_009831015.1 Picea engelmannii | reverse complement strand
AAGGAATTTTTACAATAAAAAGGAATGCCAAAAGTCCTAGACATCCAAAAACCTAACCCTAGGAGATGAAACGCCAAAAGTCATGTGGGCCCCATTTGGGTAAGTTAGTACATCA
Organism: Picea engelmannii; assembly: GCA_009831015.1. Lineage (NCBI taxonomy): Eukaryota > Viridiplantae > Streptophyta > Pinopsida > Pinales > Pinaceae > Picea > Picea engelmannii. The sequence continues at coordinate 1,227,741 of ML776934.1, read as the reverse complement.
ACTTCCCGAGGTCGTAACTTTTGCATACGATCTTCGTTTTAGGCGTATGATAGCTCGTTGGAAAGGTATTGTCAATGAGATTAATTTTGGAGGATAATTCATACCTTTTATTATCATTGAGAACCTATATCTTGAAAAACCTTCATTTGGGCCCTCAAAATGGCCCTAGAAGTTAAAAACTGCTAAAAATAGTAAATTGCCAAATTTGCTAGAAAACTGTTTTGAGCCAATCGGAAAAGGTGGGTGGCCACCGATATCCACTTGAATCAATCCTCCCTCCTTAGGAAGCAATGGTCCCCATTGCGTTGAGTTCCCGGGGGAGAGGGAAAAGCGTTTGTTGAATTTGCATCTTGGTGAGTTGCTTGCCTTATTGGAGACGTCGCGTTGCTCAGTTTGTGGAAGTCTGTCACAAACCTGTTAAGGATGAGGTTGTTCAACAAGTTGGGCTACATGAGAGGACGGTGTGAAAAAGGAATCTTTTCGCTTTGCTACAACCTTGTCGACCTGCTTCTGTTGCATAGAAGGTGCTTGGGGCGAAGCTGTAGTGGTGGCAGTGTCCTTTTGTTCCCCTTTTGAACAGATTGTGAAGAAGCTAAATTTTGCAGAATGAGATACTACCTTGCGACACTTTTTAGGTGGAACAGTAGTCGGAACTACCTTTGGTATTCTATAGAGATGACCCCCTAGAGAAACAATGACACTGCAGGGTCGAGACTCATAAACAGCGTGGCGCTTCCACATATATGGTTGGCCCAAGAGAACATCACAGACATCTAGTGGGGAAACATCACATAATACCTCATCCTTGAAGGGTTGGATTCCATATGAAAATCAACATTGCTAGCTGACACGAAGATCTCGTCCTTGGCGAAGCCACCTGATGTTGTATGGCTGTGAGTGTGGTGTTGTCAACAATCCCAACTATTTGATGACCTCTACTGAGATGAAGTTTTTCTGGCTTCCGCTATCAACAATAAAATGCAGCGGGGTCCCCTTCACCCACATATGTGAATGAAAAAGGTGCTCCCCCTCTTCAGGATCTGTTGGTTCTTCTGGTTGAATTGTTTCGGTCGTGACAATAGCAGTGGGGTCTGCGTCAATGATCTGTCCTTTACTAGTATTTTTAGAATCAAATTCTGAATCAAGGTTCGGCTCCTTGTCTTTGATATCGACCAGCAATGACCGTTTTGAGCGAAATTCATCAGTGTTGTGCCAGGGGATTTTGTGGAAATTGCACCATTTTTCGGTGTCCTTCTTTGTCTTTCCGTGACCCTTCTTTTCATGTGGCTTGGACTGGTTTTTGGGAGACTATTTGTTCGGGACGTCTTTGTCATACTTTGGTTGTTGCGGATTTGCAGAACCAAAATCTTGTTTGTTCTGGTGCTTAAATTTCTGCTTGATTTTAACAGCATATCGATAGGCAGCACCGAGTGATGAGATGTCCATAAAATCCATTTCAGTTTGGATGTATCTGTGTAGAGCCCCATGGTATTTCAGAACCAACTGTCGTTCGAAGTCTTTGATACCTAGCTTGGTGCGCAAGGTATGGAAGGTATTGGTGAACTGCGGAACTGCTTGGCCCCTCTCTTGCTGCAGTGTGATCCATCTCATGTATTGGTCCTCATAGTTGCCAATAGGCTAATATTTTTCCTTTACCGCATCCACACAAAAATCCCAAGTGGGATCAGCCCCATATATTTCAGATTCCTCTGTGGAACTCTGCTCCCAATAAGTTTCCCACCAATGTTTGACATGGAGGAGAGCTTTAAGGAGTGTGAAGGTGATCTTTTCTTTGTCGCAAAATTTGTGAACAGAGAAATAACCTTCTAACAGATTTAACCATTTATCTAGGGCTTTTGCATCTATCTGTCCTTCAAATACAGGAATATCAAAATTAACTTGTACCTTGAAAGGCAAGGTGCCTCAAAAGTGGTCACTTGATGAAGATGTGCTTGTTTCTATCGGCAGTCATTGAAGGATGTGGGAAAAATTCTCCATCATTTTGTCCCTCTGTCGCGTGAAAGCTTGCTCAACCAATAGACTGATAGGATCGTCTACTCCGTCATTTTTCTTTTCTTCTGCCATTGAGGATTTATTGGGTGTGCGAGAGCAATTTTCCTCAAGAGAGACAAGCTCGAGGCCCAAATTTCTATACTCAGACCTCGTCGGGGACATGCACTGAAAAAAACAACCAAGAACAGCCTGCTCTGATACCACTGATTTGGATTATTTTCGACATGAAATAAGATCGGAGATATAATAAATAAATACACAGAGATATCGCAAATATTCAATAATATAACATAAATATATCATAGATGCAACCATAAACACAGATATACAATAATACACGATTTCTATTAATGAAATAAATGTACAGAGACTGTAAAATACAGAGTGAAAGACTCGATAGAATGGTGGTAGCTTATCTCTGAGAAGAGATGTGACGGCTACTCGCATTTGCAAGAAGATGATTACAATGAGGCTCTGAAGGCCTTTTTACAATAAACAGGAATTCCAAAAGTCCTAGACATCCAAAAACCTAACCCTAGGAGATAAAGCGCCAAAAGTCATGTGGGCCCCGTTTGGGTAAGTTAGTACATCAACTTCCCAGGGTCGTAATTTTTGCATATGATCTTCGTTTTAGGCATATGATAGCTCGTTGGAAAGGTATCATCGATTAGATTCATTTTGGGGGCTCAATCATACCTTTGGCTATCATGGAGAACCTTGATCTCAAAAAACCTTCATTTGGGCCCTCAAAATGGCCCCGGAAGTTAAAAACTGCTAAAAATAGTAAATTGCCAAATTTGCCAGAAAACTGTTTTGAGCCAGTCGGAAAAGGTGGGTGGTAGAAGACGATTGCAGTGTGCCAACTACTCCACCAACTAACGTTGATGCAAAGAATTTATGAAAAAATAATTCAAGGGTTGTTAATGCCATTTTAAGTGGATTATCAAGAAATGTATTTGTAAAAGTGATGCATTGCAAATCAACAAAACAATTATGGGACAAACTCAAAGTCATCTATGAAGGAGATAACAAGGTCAAACAAGATAAACTTCAAACACTCATAGAACAGTTTGAGAATATAAATATGAAGGAAGAAGAAAATATTGCAGAATATCTTCAGAGAGTAGATGATATAGTCAATTTAGTTAGAGCATTAGGAGAAACATTAGAAGACAAATATATTGTTCATAAAGTGTTGAGATCATCTCCTATGAGATGTGATGCCAAGATATCTACTTTAGAGGATAGAGATAACCTTGAAAAACTCACTATGAATGAGCTCCATGGAATCCTCATAGCCTATGAGATGAGGATAGGGAAAGAAAATCCATCTAAAGGGGAAATGACCTTCAAAGAAAGAAAAGCTAAGAAAAATAAGGAGCAGGTATCGAATGAATATCAATCAGAAATATCTGATGAAGAAGTAGAAAACCTCATGAAGAAACTCAAGAAAGGAACTGGTAAATTCAAAGGAAAACTACCTCTTAAATGTTTTAACTACGGAAAAGTTGGACATTTTGCCAAAAAATGTCACTATCCAAAGCAAGATGAAAGTGATGATGAATAAACTTACAAAGAGCACAAGAAGAGAAAAAATAGAAACAAGAAGAAAGTACAGAAAAAGAAGAAATCCTTCTACACCAAAGAAGAAAACAACTCATCTGAAGAAAGTGAAGAATAATAAGAAGAATCAGAGCATCTATTTATGGGTATAGAGAAACAAGATAATCCTACTAAAATACTTTTTGTATGTATGAACACTCTGAAGAGGAAGGTGAAGTAGATCTTGAAGCATAATTGTTCAGTGCTCTGGAAGAGCTCAGACAATATAAAAAGAAGACTAAGTCGCTAAAAGGACAATTACTAGAGTTTGAGGAAGCACAAAAATCAAGAGAAAGAGAAATCTCAAAAACAACCAAGAAAAATGAACAAATCATCATTGACTTGAAGACTCAACTCCAAGAAGCCAAAAGAATAGAAGAGGTCTTAATTAAACAACTTAATGAAAAACAACAAGACTATGAGAAGTGAGACGTTGAAATTGTCCTTTTGAAAAAGGAACTTGAGAAAGGGAAGAATCATTCAAGATTCTAAAACAGTTCAAAAATATTAGATGGCATTCTGAATAGTCAAATATCACCAAAGGATAAGACAAGACTTGGGTATGGTCAAGAATCAACCTCTACAATGCAGAAAACAGACAAAAGGAAAATTAGTTATGCAGATGCTCTTAAGAGCACCTTAAAATTTGAAAATAGAAAAATGAAGAAGGCACCATTAAAAACAATTCATAACAAGCTGAAGGTTGTATCTCCCACAAAAGAGAAAGAAGACAAATGGAATATAATGGCTAGAATAACTCCTCCTAAGAGATATCAACACATATTTCTTGGATATTGCTACTCTTGTAATAACTTTGGACATAAAGCAGTACATTGCAAGGCTTATGGAAAATCATACCTTCATAGAAATAATCAAAGATATAAAAGCAACAAAAATAATATGAAGAATAGAATTTATAATTCACTCTCTCCATTAAAAATGTTCAATGTTGAATGCAAGAAGTGAAACAATTATGGTCATCAAACCAATGAATGTAAGCTAACCAAAAAACATGTTCTTTTATCACTCAAGATAAAAAAAAATATGGAAAAGAAAACATATGGAAGATGCAAAATGCAAAGTAGCCTTGTATGCCAAGAACAAAAAGTGTCAATGGTACATTGACAGTTAATGCTCCAAACATATGACAGGAGATAAAAGTAAATTTCTCAATCTTACAAAGAAGGAAAAAGGAAGTATCACATTTGGAGATAATGTATCTGCCAAAATACTTGGAAAAGGCACAATTACCTTGGGAAATAAGAAAAACAAAGAATAAAATGTGTTACTAGTTGAAAATATGAAGCCTAATATTCTAAGTGTAAGCCAAACTTGTGATCAAGGGCATATACTCATCTTTGACTCCCAGAAGTGTGAAATCAGAAATGAGGACATAGGGAAATTAGTAGTTATTGCTCCAAGAACCTCAGGTAATGTGTATATATTAGATATTGAAGAAAAAGAGGAAGGGCACATGAGTCAAGTAGATGAAAAATGGCTATGGCATAGAAGATTGGGACATATAAGTTTTTATTACTTAGTAAAATTAAGTAAAATGGAAGCAGTAAAAGATATGCCTAAGGTTATCAAACCTACAAACCATGTTTACAAACACTGCCAACCTAGAGAGAAAACAAAAGTCACATTGAAGACAAAAGAGCATTCTACATCAAAACCCTTGGAAATTGTTCACATTGGTCTCTGTGGGCCCTCTAGGACTAGAAGCATACAAGGAGAACACTACTTCATGTTGATCATTGATGACTACATGAGGATGACCTTTGTTTATTTTATCAAAGAAAAATCAGAGGCATTTGAAAAGTTTAAAGCATTCAAGACTTATGTAGAGAATGAAACATATCTCAAAATCAAATGTTTAAGATCAGATAATGGAGGGGAATTTACCTCTAAATAATTCAATAAGTTTTGTGAATATCATGGAATCAAGAGACAATTCTCAGCTCCAAGAACTCTGGGAGTTGTGGAGAGGAAAAATAGAACTGTCCAAGAGGATGCAAGAACTATGTTGAATGAAGCCAAGCTTCCATAATTTTTTTGCAGAGATGCAATATATACAGTAGTCCACATACTTAATTGAGCACAACTTAGAGATAACCATGAGAAAACACCTTATCAATTGTGGTTTGGAAGACAAACATCTGTGAAACATTTTAGAGTTTTACAGAAAGGCTTACAGATGCTACAATCGAACAGTCAAAAAATTTGTTGAAAGTGAAAATGTTAAAATAGATGATTTTAAATTAAGGAAGATTAACTCACAACATGACAAATAGAGAAGAGATAGTGATGATGAAGAAGATCGTGAATCACCAAATGATGAAAATGATGAAGAGTTGAAAGAAAATGAACCACACACTGATGAAGAAAACACTCAGGAAGAAACACCCATACCAAATGCACCATAAAAAAGGGTTCAAAAGAATTATCTAGAAAGTCAAATTATAGGAAACAAGAATGCAGGAGTAGAAACTAGGAGGAAACTCTTATATGAAGAACAAAAAATGATTTCTCTAATAGAGCCTAAAATTTTTATAGAATCCAGTAAAATTGAGGATTGGATAAAAGGAATGAATGGGGAACTTGATCAAATAGAGAAAAGTCAGACTTGGGAACTCGTTCCAAGACCTAAAGATAAAAATTTGGTAGGAACCAAATGGGTATTCAAAAACAAACTCAATGAAAACAGACAGATCATAAAAAACAAAGCTAGATTAGTATGCAAGGGATATGCCCAAGTGGAAGTAATTGACTTTGGAGAAACATTTTCCCAAGTAGCAAGATTAGAATCCATTAGAATGTTTATGGAATTTGTATGTTTCAAAAACTTCAAAATCTATCATATGGATGTCAAGTCAGCATTTTTGAATGGAACTTTAGAAGAATAAGTCTACATAGAACAACCTGAAGGGTTTAGGTTGATAGAAAAACCAAAATATCTATGAAAATTGAATAAGGATATGTATGGTATTAAACAAGTCCCTAGAGCATGGTTCTCAAGGCTTGATCAGTGTCTATAACAACAAGGATATAAGAGAGGAACTATTGATAGTAATCTATATATCAAAATTAAAGAACAAAATATGATTGTTATAGTGGTATATGTGGATGATATAATCTTTGGAATTAATCTGACTATACTAAGAAAACAGTTTTCCACAAAAATGCAGAAGGTGTTTGAGATGTCTATGCTAGGTGAACTAACTTTCTTCTTAGGTTTACAGGTTAAACAAAAAAGGCATATTCATATGCCAAAGTAAATATGTCAAAGAAATGCTCAAGATATTTCAAATGGAAGACTGCAAACCAATGAGCACTCCTATGGTCACATGATGCAAACTGAGCTTAGATGATGATTCACCAAAAGTAGACCAGACTAGATGTTTAGATCCATGATTGGAAGTTTTCTCTATGCAACAACAACAAGACCTGACATAATACAGGTTGTAGGACTAGTGGGCAGGTTTCAATCCACACCTAAAGAAACTCACTTAAAAGTAGTAAAAAGGACATTCAGAGATCTACAAGCTACATTAGACTTTGGATTATGGTATCCAAAAAACAAGAGAGTTCACTTTGAATGCATATATTGATGCAGATTGGGCAGGTAGTATAGATGACAGGAAAAGCACCAGTGGAGGAGAATTCTTCCTAGGAAAGTGTCTGGTGGCATGGCTAAGTAAGAAACAAACATCTATATCACTATCCATAATAGAATCATAATACATTGTTGATGCATCTTGTTGCACACAATTAATCTAGATGAAACAAACTCTAGAATATTTACAAGTGAAATATGATCATCCAATCTCTATCAACTGTGATAACACAAACGCTATAAGTATCTCTAAGAATCTTGTAATGCACTCTAAAAACAAACATATCCCAATCAAATACCATTTCCTCAGAGATCGGGTTACTCAAAAATTGGTGAAAGTGGAGTATGTAAACACAAAAGAACAAATTGTAGACATTTTTACAAAACCCTTACCCATAAGCACATTTGAAAATCTTAGACAGAAGTTAGGAGTAATCTCCATTCCTAATTGAATTGTAAAAGCTTCACCAGAAAAGGAAGCACAAATACAGGGGGAGAATCACCTCATGGGAGAATAATATTAGGGGAAGCAAAGAAGGATCCCTTCTATCATTGTTGTCAAAGGGGGACGACAAGCAGTAAAATTCAAGCTATAAAACTCAAAAATAGGAATAATATAGTGAAAGACCATTTTATTGTGTTGTCATCAATGCCAAAGGGGGATATTGTTGGAAATCCGATTGTCATTGATGTCAACAATAAGCAAGACAAAAGTTCAGAGAAATAGTTGCATCACACAGGACACAAGTTCAGATAAACAGTTGCATCGTGGAGGACACAAGTTCAGATAAATAGCTCTACATCGCACAGGACACAAGTTCAGAGAAATAGCACCACATCGCGCAGAGATAGGGAATGGAGATATTTGGAAAGGTAATTCTTCTACAGAGGTGTCTTTACTGATACAATTTATGGACAACGTGTCCAATGGTCACAAGTATTTCAATTGGAGGACCCAGGAGAGGAGGATTCAGGATGTATGCAAGGGGCAGCCAGTCATGATCAGAGTAGTGCAGGGCTAGCAGGGTGATCTTCGACAGAGGTTAGCATGGGACCCAGGGATTGCAGGATTGAGAATTTCACTGACTGACAAGGGAGAGTGGAAATTTGAAGGGGAAATTTATTCTAACTTTCCATTGAGCTTCAGTGTTGAGAGGAGTGCATCACTTGCGAGTGCCTCACGGAGGACTTGCAGCACCTCATTCAGTCATCAGCATGAGCAGCTGTTGGAGGTCGTATGGATTTGGGTAGAGACTTGGAGGATGGATTCGTTTAGATATGAGGCCATGTGTCATAGGCGAGAGACTCCCGGAGTTGGTGTATTTCAGGGTTATGCTTCCTAGGGGCTAGCAAGTCATGACTTGATATGGGACCCAGGGGGCAGAGGGTATCAATGTTCATATTTGGATGGGTTCTACTGTGTATCCCACAGGTGGACATGGGATCCTGGTATTTTATTTGAGGGGATTTGGTTATTGCTTGAGGACAAGCAATTTTCTAGCAGGGAGGACTGTAATGTCCCCACTTTGGGACATCATCAGAGTGAAGAGATTTATGATGACCAGAGTAGCCAGATGGGTGTTATAGTGAGTACAAGGGTTATTGAGAGGCATTGTGGGGTCCATCTTGCATTTCTCATCATATTCCATCATTATGAGCCATTCCTCATAGGTTGGTTTTGGTTCCGTGGCATTCCGATGATTTCCATGATTTTGACTATTTTGAGCTATAAGTTAATGGAATTCACTGAAGAGGTCATTTGGGCACATTACTTGGAGGAACCTCTCAGTGTAATAGATCATTAGGATCGGGAGAAGAAACACTACGATATGGGATGGTGAGAAGTGACTTTCAATGGCCAGGGAAGCCACAAGGAGAGATAAGGAGCTTTTCAGAGGTAAAAAGGTTAATTAATTAAATATTAATAAAATGAAAGTCACTTTGGAGGGACAAGGTGAGACAAAAAGTATAAAGGAAAGGAAAGGACCTCTACTCAATTCATTCATGTATGATCATATTTTGATATATGGCTTTTAGCTAGTGAGCCCAGCATTGGGGGTTTTGAGGGTTTTGACTTAACAAACCCTAGAGGACGATTCGGTGGTGAAAGATTCCACCTAGCTTGTCCCAAGATTGGTCTCGGAGATGAAATACTCTCCCACACCATTATAGTTCCATATCTACTCAGTTGCAGGAGGATTCTACATCAGTTGCAGGGGCAGAGAGAGAGAGGGTGCACTAGCTAGAGTTTGCAGCAAGAGCGGCGCACCATTCATTGAGGGAGGATTCGTCCTAGATGAGGAGAGGTGATTTTGGGAATTCAAGGTATTGGGTTTCTCTTGCAGGTGTCTTAGCACCATTCTTGGTTTTTTCCGGAGGCACTTCAGTGGAGGATTCATTTGTATTGACAGTGGGACGATTTCCCAAGAGGAGGGCGCACCATCATTTAGAGGGTAGCTAGATCTAAGGATCTAGCAGGTATTTTGGCTAGTTAAGAATTTGAGTTTTCATTGTCGTGCCCCGATCTATCATTCCAGTGGATTGGTGGAGATGTTGGAGGTCTCTAGGATAGAGGTTGAAGTATTAGGGTTTTGGGCATCTAGGGAGGACGCACCATTCCTTGAGGAGCATCAGATCCATAGGGTTTGAGAGTGTCTTTGGATATTTGAGCACCTGGGTTGTGCTTACAGTTGCTCGATCTATCATTTGGCATATTTCTTGGGGTTATTGGACACTTTTGGCAGCAAGGCCGAATTGTTGAGGAGATTAAGTTATCCAGCAGGGCGTGGCACCTTCCAGCTTGGGGGTTTAGCGTTCGTACGGCCTAGATCTACTTGTATTCAGTCTTGATTGTGTATCTAGCCTTTGGAGGCTTATTTTGTATTGTTGGAGAGATTTTTGTAGTAGCTCATACTTCTATCTTGGAGCCATATGTCGAGTATTCCAGATCGGCATCTTCATTGTAGCAGGTTCCTCTATTGCATGAATAAAATCATATTTGAGATGTTTTGGCTTGTCTATCCTATTGCATATGGTTGAGGTATGTTCCATGGTTATATCTTCTTGTTTATTGCTGCAACACACATAGATAACACATCAGTAAACCCTAAGGATGAAATCAAGAGGCCATCCTGCAAGTAAACACATCTAAACAATAGATCAGCAAAGTGTTTAACGAAATACCACAACCAGTAAAAGTTTAAAAAGACACCCAAAATTATGATGATCCTTGCATAATGGCTTGGGATCGTTACAGTGGTATCATAGCTTAGACTCCTGCCAACCTGAGGGATCTTCCATAAGGAAAGATGGGGTCTATAGATTTTGTTAGAGAAGCGGTGAGTTGTGAAAGGGAATATCATGCACTTTGTGAGAGACTTAGGCCTCTAATAACGCTCCAAAAGTTTATATCCATGAAAAAACCTAGTTGGAGCGAAGATGAGGTGACATATTGGACCAGCATAGTAGAGGGAAACAGAGCCAGAGCAGCTAGATGGAGGGAAGCACAGAGAAACCCCACACCCATTAGGAGCACGCAACTTTGCTACAGTTGCAAGGCGCCTTGGGAACCAAATCATAGGTGTAGGGGTAAGGGTAATAAGCATATCATTGAGGTGCACTATGACAGTGATGATGAGGATTTGGAGCAGTCCAATGATGATAGTGAATTTTTCACAGAGGCTAGTGATAGTGACTCTTGCACAAAGGCTGATGATTCTAGCACGCTTGAGGAGGAGGATGACCCTTGTATAGTGGATAGACAGTCGAGAGGACCGGATGATAGTACCAGTACTTTAGTAGGAATATCACATGGTGTTGATGACCTTACGCCCCAGTAAAGTGGTGACACTAGTGAGGACTCACACGTGTTAGTACCTACAGATGACCAAACTCCTATGGTGGTCGTGACACATTTGTCGTCTTTTCAGACATCCATGATAGCCATGTCACAGGAGGATACAAGTGGCATGTCAGATATAATGGAGGAGCCTTGTGTGAGGGATGCACACCATGAACGCATGGATCCACAGATCTAGGAGGAGACACAGGATGTGCAGGTAGTTGATCCTACACTTACAGATCAGCATGAGGAGATTGAGTCACATCTTTTAGAGACTCCATTAGTTGAGCGGATTGTGGAGATTGATAGGGTGATGGAGCACTTACTTCCAGGATCGGCTTGCATTGATGAGGATGCACTCTTTAGCAGTCAGGATGACCATAGCACGTGTCTGGATACATCTACATGGGATCCAGGTGCAGATGATAGTAGCAGGGTGAGTGCACAGGAGGATACAGCTTCTCATACAGGATAGAGTGTGATGTGGAGGGAAATATCACCTATTGATGGGGTGCAGTGGTAGATAAGAGGACCCATCAGCACAGTAGACAGTGGGAAGTTCAGCACGTTATCTTATGCAGAGAGTGTTTTTGGGGATTCCAGAGTTGACACTAGCAGGACTGACACTAACAGTGAGGGGTCGGAGATGGAACCTCAGCATGACCATGATCAGGAGTCACACCACTTAGCACCACAGTTGAGAGTTAGTGAGGCTATGATCATGGAAACCACTAGATGTATTGATGACATGCATGCAGTGATGGAAAATTACTGCTAGAGAGCATCAGTGGCACATGGTAGTTCAGATGAGGGGATTGCCATGGATGATTTTCATACTCTCAGGGAGAGAGTATCTGTGATGAGGACCAAATACCATCAATTGTTGGCTAACAGAGATTACCTGTTGAGGGTTGGTGAGATGTATCATGAGGCTCTGACGGAGAAGGAGTTGGAGATGGACCGCCTCACTAAAGAGTTGGAGAGAACTCAAGGATTCTTGAGAGGCACACAGACAACCCTTCAAGAATTAGAGTCCAGATCAAAGGAGCTCCTTGAGGAGATTCGTTAGAGGTCCACTTCACCTATCGTGGTGGACACCCCGATGTATCATTCAGTCACGTTGCTAGAGGATGTTGGTGATCTAGCAGAGGAGCCCCAGTTGATGGAGGACACTTCCATTTGTGTTTCGAGAGCGGTTGACCTCCATGTAGAGTTTGATCCAGTAGTATGCTCCAGATCTATGATGCAGCATGAGTCTACAGGAGACGACATGAGTATGTCAGAGCATACGGTGATGAGGGATAGCTCACAGAGTCATGCTGAGATGTATGGTGGCATTCATAGGGGTATAGTGCCTTGTAGGGAGGAGACACACTTAGGGGAGTATGTAGATGTCACTCATTTGCAGCAGCACATAGTTGCGGGGATCACCTTCACCATTTCAGCAGTTTCATGGGAGATGAGAGATGGAGGTTGGTTGACCAGCAGTCGGAGGGGTTACTTCTGGTTGAATTGGATGGTTGGGATTCGGTGATGACCACAGGAGAGAATCTATCATGGATACCGATGGACGAGCTTCTGGTCGAATCCTTGGGATTGACCAAAGCATGTGACACCTCCCAGTCCTACAGTCAGCTGCAGATGTTTCTATTATCCTGTCCTGACAATTATATCATAGACAGTAGCATGAGGAGGGATAGGCCATGGCTGAGGGCATGGAGAGTGAGTAGGCCGAGACTACATGACAGGAGTAATTTTACGGCATACAGAAGGTCAGAGGTGGACCGTGTTAGACAGACAGTTGAGACTTGGTGCGTGATGGTCAACATCATAGACCAGGTGACGACAGATGAGCATAGAGGGTTTTCTCCAGTGATCAGTCTGACACAGGAGAAGCTAGCGGAGACTGGAAGTGATAAACTTCCAAGTTTTCTATGGGATCTGGGAGTTCACTTGGTTAGCAGGATGTTTCACTACATGATGACCCAGGTTGCGCCAGAGATCCACACACTCCACCTTGGGTTGGTTTGGATTGGGCCTGTAGGTACTTGTCCTATGGGGCGAGACCTTTCCTCCCTCTTGATCATCATGATAGGGCATGGAGATGTTTGGACAGGTAATTCTTCTACAGAGGTGTCTTTACTGATACATTTTCTGGACAACAGGTCCAATGGTCACAGGTATTTCAGTTGGAGGATTCATGATGTATGCAGGGGGTAGGCAGTCATGGTGCAGGGCTAGCAGGGAGATCTTTGACAAAGGTTAGCATGGGACCCGGGGATTGCAGGATTGATAATTTCACTGACTGACAGGGGAGAGTGGACCATTGCAGGGGAAAGTTATTCTAACTTTCCATTGAGCTTCAGTGTTGAGAAGAGTGCATCGCTTGCGGGTGTCTCATGGAGGACTTGCAGCACCTCGTTCTGGCATCAGCATGAGCATTTGTTGGAGGTCGTATGGATCTAGGTAGAGACTTCGAGGATGAATTCGTTTCAAGATGAGGTCACGTTTCATAGGAAGGAGACTCCCAGAGTTGGTGTATTTCAGGGTTATGCTTCCCAGGGGCTAGCAGGTCTTGACTTGATATGGAACCCAGGGGGCAGAGGGTATGAGTGTTCATATTTAGATGGGTTCTACTATGTATCCCACAGGTGGACATGGGATCCTGGTATTTTATTTGAGGGGATTTGGTTATTGCTTGAGGACAAGCAATTTTCTAGCAAGGAGGACTGTAATGTCCCCACTTTGGGACATCATCACAGTGTAGAGATTTATCATGACCAGAGTAGCCAGATGGGTGTTATAGCGAGTATAGGGGTTATTGAGAGGCATTGTGGGGTCCATATTGCATTTCTCATCATATTCCATCATTATGAGCCATTCCGCACAAGTTGTCTTTGGTTCCATGGCATTCCGATGATTTCCATGATTTTGACTATTTTGAGCTATAAGTTAATGGAATTCACTGAAGAGGTCATTTTGGGCACATTACTTGAAGGAACCTCTCAGTGTAATAGCTCATTGGAATTGGGAGAAGTAACACTACAGGATGGGATGGTGAGAAGTGACTTTCAGTGGCCAGGGAAGCCACAAGGAGAGATAAGGAGCTTTTCAGAGGTAAAAAGGTTAATTAATTAATTAAAGTGATTTAATTAATTAATTAAATATTAATAAAATGAAAGTCACTATGGAGGGACAAGGTGAGCCAAAAAGTATAAAGGAAAGGCAAGGGCCTCTATTCAATTCATTCATGTATGATCATATTTTGATATATTGCTTTTAGCTAGTGATCCTAGCATTGGGGGTTTTGAGGGTTTTGACTTAACAAACCCTAGAGGACGATTCGGTGGTGAAATATTCCACCTAGCTTGTCTCAAGTTTAGTCTCGAAGATGAAATACTCTCCCACACCATTCTTGTTCCAGATCTACTCAGTTTCAGGAGGATTCTACATCAGTTGCAAGGGCAGAGAGAGAGAGGGCGCACCAGCTAGGGTTTCCAGCAAGAGGGGTGCACCATTCATTGAGGGAGGATTCGTCCTAGCTTAGGAGAGGCAATTTTGGGAATTCCAGTTATTGGGTTTCTCTTGCAGGTGTCTTAGCACCATTCTTGGTTGTTTCCGGAGGCACTTCAGTGGAGGATTCACTTGTATTGACAGTGAGACGATTTCCCAAGAGGAGGGCGCACCATCATTTGGAGGGTAGTTAGATCTAAGGATATAGCAGGTATTTTGGCCAGTTGATCATTTGGGTTTTCATTTTCATGCCCTGATCTATCATTGTAGTGGATTGATGGAGTTGTTGGAGGTCTCTAGGAGAGAGGCCGAAGTATTAGGGTTTCAGGCATCTAGGGAGGGTGCACCATTCCTTGAGGAGCATCAGATCCATAGGGTTTGAAGAATGGCATTGGAGATTTGAGCACCTGGGTTTTGCTTACATTTTTCTGATCTATCATTTGGCATATTTCTTAGGGTGATTGGACACTTTTGGCAGTAGGGCCGAATTGTTGAGGAGATTCAGCTATCCAGCAGGACATGGCACCTTCGAGATTGGGGGTTTAGCATTCGTACGGCCCAGATCTACTTGTATTTAGTATTCATTGTGTATCCAACCTTTGGAGGCTTATTTGTATTGTCGGAGAGATTTTTGTAGAAGCTCATACTTCTATCTTGGAGCCATCTATCGAGTATTCCAGATCGGCATCTTCATTGTAGCAGGTTCCTCTATTGCATGAATAAAATCATATTTGAGATGTTTTGGCTTGTCTATCCTATTGCATATGGTTGAGGTATGTTCCATGGCTATGTATTCTTGTTTATTGCTGCAACACACATAGATAACACATCAATAAACCCTAAGGCTGAAATCAAGAGGCCATCCTGCAAGTAAACACATCTAAACAATAGATCGGCAAAGTTTTTTATGAAATACCACAACCAGTAAAAGTTAAAAAGACACCCAAAACCGTGATGATCCTTGCATAATGGCTTGGGATCGTTACAGACACAAGCACAAATAAATAACACAAAAATTGTGCAGGACACAATCTCGGGTAGAAATAGGGATGCATCGTGCAGAGATCGCATGGAACGTAATCCCAAGAGAAACAGTGTTGTATCATGCAAAGATCAAGTTGTTGAACAATATTCTAGATCAACGGTGTCAGATGTACCGTGCTTCATCCATCTAACCTACCGTGTGCGACATGGAATTAATATTAAAACCTTATTGTTGAGTCCCTTATCACGTGCGACATGGAAGAAGTATTAAAAACCACATAGTTGAGTCCCCTACTGTGCGCGACATGGAAATAATATTAAAACCACATTGTTAAGTTCCCTACCGCTCGTGACATGGAAGTAGTATTAAATCCCCATTGCAACAAACTTCAAGACACTAAAGGCACAACCCCATTGCGACAAGTTCTGAGACACAAAAGGGAACACCTCATTGCGACAAGTTTTCAAGACACGAGAGGCAAAGCCCCATTATGGAAAATTCTGAGATGCAAGAAGGCATAATATAATTGCAACAAATTTTCAAGACACAAGAGGCGCAACCCCATTATGACAAGTTTCGAGACACAAGAAGGCATGATATCATTGCAACAATTTTTCAAGACACGAGAGGCGCAACCCCATTAAGACAAGTTTCGAGATGCAAGAGGCGCAACTCATTGGGACAATTTTTGAGACATGAAAGGCACATCACCATTATGACAAGTTTTCAAAACATGAAAGACAAATCCCAATTGCAACTTAAGCCATTATTTTTGTCCTAAGCCAAAATGCCTTGGAAATGGGTTGAAGGAAGTGGCTAGGTGCCCAAGACAGTCAATGGTGGAAATAAATATCAAGATTGAATCCTGATAGTAATCCAACGATAGTCGAGTTTCAACAAAACTAGAGCGTTGTGTGATGATGAAAATGACAGTCTTAGTCATATTTTTAAGAGTTTCTCAGATCGACCATTCCATAAGGAAGATTGACATAAGAAAGAACTAAACTCAATTAATTTTAAAAGGATTTGCAAGTCAATTTAAACTAATGTCAATAACAACCTACTATTAATGAAGAGGCACATTGATTCATTGAAGAGACAGAATGGTTCAGTGATGCACACTATTTGGTAAGATATATAAACCCATCATAATGAAGAATGAAGGTGTGACTCAGGAGATATCTAAGTATACCTGAAGCAGAGCCACCAGAATATATGAGAGTGAACATAAAAACCATGCAATGAAGGTGGAAATGTTGTCTATTATGGATGTTGTGGATATTTGGCATCCTTATCTATTGGGCCAGTGCTTCCATATTAAAACTAATCACCAAAGCCTCAAGCATTTTCTAGAACAAAGGATTTCATCCCTGGAGCAACAAAAATGGGTCACCAAGCTATTTGGCTATGATTATGAGATCATTTACAAGAGTGGAAAATAAAATGTGGTTGTTGATTCTCTTTCCTGAAAATATGAAGAAGGGTCCCTCTTTTCCCTCTCCTTCATTATACCCTATTGGCTTCAAATTGCTCGTCGGGAATGGTTGCAAGATCCCAAAATATCTCTCCTAATCCAACAATTGCAAGAAAATTCTCCAAGGTACTCTTGGCAAAATAATGAGCTTTGATACAAAGGTTGTCTCTATCTAAGAAAACAATCACAACTTAAATCTAAGGTTTTTTCTGAACTTCATGCTTCACCCACCGCTAGGCATTCTTGGTTTACCAAAACCTATGAAAGGGTCAAATGTTCTTTTTTCTGGGATGGTATGAAACATGATGTTCGCACCTTTGTGGCTGAATGTGATGTATGTCAATGCAACAAAGGATAAAAATTCAAATCCTCTGGCACACTCCAACCCCTTCCAATTCCCCCTTCTACTTGGTGGGATATCTCTATGGATTTCATTGTGGGCCTCCCTAAATCTGGAAACAAGATAGTCATCATGGTGGCAGTTGATCATATTTCCAAATATGTTCATTTATGTGCTCTGCAACATCCCTTCACCGCATCTATAGTGGCCCAAGTTTTCATGGATAATATCTTCAAACTTCATGGCATGCCACATTCTATTGTCTTTGACAGGGATCCCACATTCACCAACGATTTTTGGAAACTATTGTTCAAGCTACAAGGCACCCAATTACATATCAACACCGCCTATCATTTCTCAACTTATGGCCAAATTGAAATTGTCAATGAATGTTTAGAAACATATTTAAGGTGTTTTTCATCTGACCGACAATATCAGTGGGCTCAATGGTTACCACTAGCTGAATGGTGGTACAACACATCTTACCATACAACCACTCACATGACTCCTTTTGAAGCAGTATATGGACAAAAGCCAACATCATTTCTCTCATACATTCCAGGTGTCTCTAAGGTTCAGGAGGTTGAGAAACATCTTACAGTACACGAGGGAATTCTTTGTACCCTTAAAGACAATTTGGCAATGGCTCAAAATTGTATGAAGCATCAAGCCAATCAAGGTCATTCTAAACATCAATTTGTTGAAGTGGACCAAGTGTTTCTACGTCTACAACCTTATAAGAATACTTCTCTCAAATTTGACCATTGTTAGAAGCTTGCTCCCAAATTTTATGGCCCTTATGTCATTCTCAAGCATGTGGGGCCCATCGCCTACTAGTTAGCTCTGCCCAATGATTCTAAGATCCATCATATTTTTCATGTCGCATGCTTAAAGAAGTTGATTGGAAATAAGTTCCAACCTCAAACCTGTCTCCTTGAGTTGGATGAAGAAGGTTATGTTTGGTTACAACTCCAAGCAGTGTTGGACCAACGTGAACCTTGTCCTTGTCAATGCACCATCCAGAAAGTGTTAGTGTAATGGAAAGATACAACTCCAGAAGATGCCATTTGGGAGCCTGTTACCATTCTGCAACAATTTCCTCATCTCAAGCCTTGAGGACAAGGTTTTTTTTCAAGGGGGGGGGGGGCATGTTAGGGATCTATCCTCCCTAACCTCTCATGGAGGTAGAATAAGATATTTTCCATGTAATAAAGGTATACATTAGTTTATAATGTCTATTTAATAAATGAGAACAAGTCAATGTAAGAAGACCTAATAGAATCTTATGCTTCTAGAAAGATCTTCCGCTAGAAGGTTCTATAGAAGATATAATTATTATAAATAAGAGTAGGAGGCATGAGAAGTTTTTTTCTTGAGAATTATTGTAATAGAGCATTGCTCTGCTGGAGGTTTCCCCCTCAAATAGGTAAGTGAAAAGTGTTTCCTATCAATAAAGGTATTATTATGGTGTTGTGGTTTCATATATTGTGTTGCTCCACTATTATTTTCTACAGTATTTTTGTTTTTCAACTATTATAATAGATATGGTACCTTACATACTCTCTTTCTGTATAACGCTTAGCTTGAGCGAAGCCTATGTCATTTGTAGCACCTCCTGCTTCGAACCAGGGTTATGGGTTTTCCATATCTGTGTTGGGATTGCACCTTGTGTTTCTTTCTCTAGAAATTGTGTCCTAATCTATGATACAAATGGAAAATTGTGGTCTTTGTTCAAACCCAAGCATTTAAAAGTTATCTTATCGTTCTACTAGGTTGTTGTCAGAAGTTAAGTCTATTGTTGCTAAACCCTAGGGTTTCACATACCTGCATATAAAATAGTATATTTTAAAGCTTGCAAAGAGAATTTTGGTAACCCTATACTCTTTAAATGTGATGATAATTTTCCCATCTATGATGAAAGCATGAATGTGTCCATTTTCAATTCTTGGCAATTTCTAAGATACGACCAATTTAAATATGCATCGATCAATTTTTGGATGTGGTGGTTATTTTCTTGGAATTAATATTTGATGTGTTGGCAACTCAAAATAATGAACATGTTGAATTCCTTCTTCATCCCTATTTCATTTTTATTATAAAAAAAAGTTATTGAAATGGTTTATATCAATTTTAGAAATGAATGTTTTCATTGTCAAACCATGAATTTAACAAGAAGTTGCACAGTCTGATGATGGTTTGGTTTTAAAGAAAGTATCGAACAATCTAATAGAAATTTAAAAGAAACATATTTCTTGTCTCATTGTTCAGAAGAATGGGTGATATAAGTTATGTGCATTCGTTGATTGTTACTATTGAAAAAAAAGGGTGTTGGATAGTTGGTTGTCATTGATGTAAACCCTTGGAAAAGGTCGGAAGCCCTAGACATGTGGTCAATATTTTTGGTGAGTTAGTTTTCATTGATCTCAACAAGAGTGGTTGATGTCAATAGATGTGATGGGTGCATTTGAATAAGTCTACAAGAAGCCCTAGAGGTGTGGTTATGGAACCCGGAGTTGATCGATGAATAAGGACATGAAGGACAATATAAATGAAGGTAAATATTTATAGATGGATAGTACTCATCATGTTGTTTCTATTGGTAGGTGGTATGCCACGTGGTTCCTCACAGTTAGGGAGATATGCCCTCGTGAATTTGGAATCTCCCAAAGAGTGGTTGAGAATCCCCTAGATGGTTGCAAGTCATTAATGAAAGGGTAAAGTGGTTGTAACAAGAAAGTAACAGAAGCCCTAAAGTAAAGGAGAGAGGTTACTCAATATATATATATACACCTCAAGAAGTCTCTCATAAGTACATTCACTCATACATTCTATTGAATATCTCTAAGTGAGCAAGTGATATTTTGGCAAGTTTGCGACGACAAAATCTGTGGCAGTGAAAGAGTGAGAAGTGTGGTAGTTTTGGCTTTGCAGAGGAGAGAGGGAATTTATGAAGAAACCCTAATTTGGCTAACCCTCACGGGTCAGACAGCTAGTGTCCCATGAGGCACCCCCAAGGGTTTCCTAGTGTCTGTCACATGAGGCCCCATGTGACAAGAGGTCTTTGTCCCATGAGGACAAGACAAAACTGAGGAGAAATTATTGTGCCAGGTTGTTGAGGCTGAGGTTGGTCTGTGTATCATGATCAAAGGTACCAGGTCAATTACAGATGTAAAGGTATGTTATTCTATGTGTTATGAGGTTACATCTTGGTGATATTGTGGAACATGCTTAAGGCATGTATTTGTGAGTTTTGGTATATGCCTTGAGGCACATCTTGGATGTATGGTACATGTTGTTTGAGCTATATTTGTTGAGGAAATACGTTGATGATATCTTATGGTACATGGTGTATGGCATGATTGGGACATGTCATGAGTGTTTTGGTGCATGGTTGATGCACTTTGTATGGTACATGGTTGATGCATGGTATGGTACAGATTGATGTACACGGTTGATGTGCATGGTATGGTACAGGTTGATGTACATGGTATGATACAGGTTCTAGTTGATGGTTGATGTACATAGTGATGGTTTTGGTATCCATGTGAGTGGATATGGTTATATTTGGTTATTGGTGGTATATCAGTGACAGTGACAGTGACAATGATAGTGACGGTGACAATGACAGGTTGGTTTATGTAACAATGGTGGTCACAGGTTGATGTGACAATGGTAGTCACAGGTTGATGTGACAATGACAGTGACAGGGTGGTTGATGTGACAGTGACAGTGATAGGTTGGTTGATGTGACAATGCCAGGTTGGTTGATGTATCAGTGACAATGGCAATTATAGGTTGATCAGTGGTAGCAACAGTGAGTCTACACTTATATTTCAGGGAAGTAGGATGGGGCAAGGAAAAAAGGTTGTAGCCTCATTTTGGTTGGTGTCAGAGAAATCAAGGAGTTGGTGCTTCCTTCAGGTTGGTGCCTATAAATCAGGGGGTCATAGCCTCTTTCCAGTTGGTGCCAGATAACCCAGGGAGTTTGTGCTTCCTTCAAGTTGGTTCCTATAAATAAGGGGGTTGGTTCCTCATTCTAGTTGGTGTTGGAGAATTTGGAAGTTGGTGCTTCCTATGAATGTAATATATATATATATATATAACAAAGAATTTCGTGGTTTTCTCCCATTTGGGTTTCCGTGTAAATTTTGGTGTACTGTGTATTTATGGTTACTTGTTATGCATTGTTGATTTATATTGTTGATGATATATTGAATGATAATAATAAGTTGTTGAATACTACTGATAAAGTTGAAGTTTATATATTCTGGTTAAAAGTGGTAAAAAGTGCTCATATTGATTCACCCCTCCCCGGAGGAAATATATCCAAGTATTCCTCGAGAACTAATCTATTTAAACCTGAGGAAATATCCAAGTATTCCTTGAGAATTCATCTATAAATGAGATATAGTACACATATTTTCCCAATGATGGAACCAACACAGGTCCAAACACATCATTGTGAACTAGTTGTAAAATTTCTTCTGCCCTTGTTGCACCAGAGGGGAATCTTACCCGATTATGCTTCCCATATACACAATGCTCACATAAACCAAAATCCAGAGAGCAGTTAGACATACTTTCAACCATACCTTTACCATGTAGTAGTCGAAGACCCTTCTCTCTGATATACCCTAGTCTTTGATGCCACAACATAAACTTTTCTCTAGAGATTGTAGGAGTTATTTCTTCTTCAACTCCAATATCATGAACAATGGAACTATTACACCCATCACTAATAGTGCTTCCTTGTAGCTTCTACAGAGTTCCAAACCGAACTCCCTTCAGCAACACCACTACTCCTCGAACCATCCTACAGGTTTCCTTTTCAAATATTGTTTTTACCCCTGCATTGTCCATTTTGCTTATAGAAATAAAATTTCTTCTAGCCAATCCTGGGATGTGCAGAACACCAGGTAATGTTCTAATACTTCCATCTATGAGCCTCAACTTGACTTTTCCTCGACCTATGATTCTATTTTTCGATTCATCACCTAGGAAAACATTACCTCCATCATACCTTTCATATTCACAGAACCACTCCCTGTGGGGAGTCATATGAAAGGATACACCTGAGTCAACTAACCATGCCTCGTGATCTACATGTGTGCTTGAAGAAGACAAGTACACATCCCCTCCTTCCTCCTTGGAGGTGTTTTCTTCTGTAGAAGGAGATACTTCAGATCCCTTTTTTTCTCAACTTTGGATCTACACTTCTTCTTGTACTGCCCTTATTTTCCACATCTCCAACATACCTTTACAAACTTTATGGGAGGCTTAGATCTTCCCTTATATTTGGATCTCCCACTTGAATACTTATATATATTTATTTCTTGGGAGCGTCCTCTTGCAAATAATGCATCTGTGGTCTGTCCTTCCATGTTCTTCCGTGTCGTCTCCTCTGAAAAAAAGGATGAGATCACTTCATCAAACTTCAAGGCAGTTGTATTACTACCTATGGCCACAACCAGACTATCCCATGAGTCTGGTAAAGAGCACAGTAAATTGATACACTTATATTAATTTGAAATTTTAATCTCAACAAATACTAACTGACTTACCACAGTATTGAAGGTGTTCAAATTCTCTGCCATTGAGTCTCCATCTCTCATCCTCGGGTTATACAACTTCTTTCTCAAGAATAGTTTATTTACTAGGGACTTAGATTGATACAACTTCCCTAACTTATCCCATAAATATTTGGTTGTAGCATCCTCTGACACATTCAATAATACTGAATCTAAGAGACACAATCGGATTGTGCTCTTCGCCTTCCGATCCAACTTTTTCCAGTCATCTATTGAAGTTCATGTAGATGTAGTACCTGGATCCACCGCGATCCACTAATCTATTTCCACCAACAGATCTTCCATCTTGATCTCCCACAGCTCAAAACTTTTCCCATTAAACTTCTCAATCTCCATTTTCAAACTGCTCACCATTTCTTTTCACCTGAAAAATCAATACCACATATCTCCCATTGTAACAAGGCTTATCACAGTCTCGATCCAAAGCATTGACCACAAAGGCGTCCCCCTGAATCCAACAAAGCTCTAATACCAAATGTAGATTTTAACCTTGTACAATATTTTACTGCAAACAAATTTTTAATAAAAGAATAGAAAATATACAATGGCAAATACACACATTACAAAGAGATTTTTCCCCTAGAAACCCAAACCAGGAAAACCTGCATATTCTATATTCATTCATAGTGATACATTGTTTACAATAATATATATATATATATATATGAGCCATTCACATCCAAAACCCTAACCCAATGACCTGGATTAGTCAACAACCCTAATTCCTTAACCAGAAATAGAAAACCATCGGAAAAAAACTTGTGTCGAAAAACTACCCAACAATGGACACGATAATTGAGGCGACATGAAAAATGAGGCAAAATGTGACATGTTTCCTGAGGCAAAAAAAAATTTATCGGGGGTGTTGTCCCTGAACACAACATAACAGATACTATGTATAGTTGTGCAAAGAATATAACACATACCCAACAATACGTACATGCCCTTCTCCACTGCATCCCACGTACACCTCAAAAACTAGGATTTTTTTCAGTATTTCTGCAATTGTGAAACTTTCACCATCAACCCTTCATGCTACCTCAGACTTTTGTAACTTCATATGTATCCATGAGTACCTGCAATAAAAATTACACAATAATAGATATTCAATGTGCTCAATAGGTGCTAATAGGAGAGTCTTTCTCTCGTATTTATACTTCCATGTAGCTTCCTCAAGGTGTTACCTTCTAACCAACTTAACCTAACTTCCTTTTTTTAGGGCTAACCCAGTTCTAACCACTTGTCCACTTATAACCACTTTATCCACAAATAGTAAACTCTCCACTTCTAGTTGCAACTAATTTGTTTTTAATTATCTTCTTATTGCAACAACTTAACCCATGAATAACTCTTAGTTTCACCCACTTGATTAGTCAACTTCTTCTAAGAGCTTCTAGAATAATTTGACTGCTTTGACATTCTAGGGGCTTCTAAATAACTCAAGAGGGTTCTCCAACTTCACAAGGCCATAACTCTCTAACCGTGAGGAGTTATGTGATGTTCCACATATCACCGAAAATGGCATGACATGTACTATCCATCTAGAATAGTCTTACCTGCATATACAAGGATTTTCATTACGTTATTCCTCAACCAAAATTGGGTTCTTTACGCATACCTCTAGAACTCCGAAATGTGCTACCGGACATACTCAAAGGTTGACATCAATCTACAACATCACTTCTCCAAGAGTTGACATCAATGAAAACCAACTATCCAACTGCCCATCAATCTAAACCAACTATTTGACACTCCAAAGTGATTAACCCTCCATATTAAATCAAAAGCTTATCATGCCCATTCCACTCAGCCATTAAAGAATCTTAAATCTCAGATTCCATAACCCAAGTCTAGCAAAGGCAAACGACTTTCCCAATCTATGAATTTTGATCAGTCAATAACCTCTTCACATTCAGTCACTTCTCATGCAAAACATCAAAAAATTGAAAGTAAACATATTTCCTTTGAGAACATGCATTCAGAAGCATCAACAACAAGAGTTAAAGCATCGGTCGGCGAAGGTTTGGAAGCCATAAATCCACATGAACGTAAACAGAGGCAAGTTGCCTCACATAAAAAGTATGTCTACTTATTTTGTATTCTTATTACAATGTTTTTACTAATGAGGACAATTCTGGCTATTTTGGGGACAACGATATGTTTTGGATAGACTGATTATTCATCATTTTTGGTTATTTTCACAGTAGTATTATTTTTGGAATAGGTTAATTACTTAGCATTTTGGGCATATTTATTTTAAGAGCAGTTGATGATATATTCATTTTGACATATTGTGACAATTTTTGGCTGAGACATAGTCTGATATATATATATATATATATATATATATATATATATATATATATATATATATATATATATATATATATATATATATATATATATATATATATATATATATATATTATTTGGGAGTCACGAGGATGTTTACAAGTTTTTATGTGGGTTGATTGGAATGAGGGTTATGTTGATGTTTAATTGGATGTTTGATGGCATTAATTTGTATCTATTCAAAGGAGGAACAAAGAGAAAATTGTTTAAAAATTAAAAGAGTAATTAGGGGGTCCCCACCTATTAGTTAGTATTTATTTTATCCTTATCATTAAATATTATTATTATTTTATAAGTTGTTCTTGTTAACTAAAATTAGTTAATGACTTAACCAAAGGTAGTTGAACTTCTCAAACTACTTTTGAAAGGAATAAAAGAAGATTTCAAGGGAAAAGAAAAGAGATAGAGTGATAGAGAGAACAAGTCTCATAAGGTTTTATCTTGCTTATTAAGTGATGTTACTTTACTATTTCATTCATCTATGAAATAGATAAGTGCTAAGGACTTCTTGTTGATAGCAGGATCCTACTATAAGGAGAGTCAAGAAGAATTGATTTGTTGATATATTTGACAAGGTTGATCACCTGTCTCTGATAGTCTCTGGATTCTTGTTAGATTTATGGATTAGATTTTAGTATTGATTGAGGATTTTGTGCAGAGTCAAGGCAGTGGAATTTGTGGCATGTCATCTCAGCTTTGTTTCGGTCTTGGTTTTGCTTAATAATACCAACGGTCTTTGTATGATGTAATATACCATCTTTGACTGCTAAGCCTCATTTTGGTCATTACCTTTTGGGTATGAAGAATGGTGTTGGATGTATTTCATACGTGAAGTCTCATTTGAGTTTTTCTATGTAATCTTTTATCAGATTTTTATTTCTAAAGTTGTTCAAAAAATTATTGAAAATATTTTATGTTATGAATGTTTTCTTTTTTTCTTGACATATTCAATTAGAAAAGATAGCATTAATTCCAAGGACATATTTCTGGAGAATTAATTGATATTTTTGAAATAGGTTATAAACACGGGGTGATAATACCGACTCTTTTTCTCTAGACAAACATAATTCGAAAATGTTGGTTTTAGGATAAGGCCATTCCTTTTCATCAACATATGGTAATTCTCACCATTGCACATTCCAAAACCTACAATACATAAATGTAACTGCAAACAAAAGATTCTATTTATATTCAAATTTCAAGTAGGGACTGATGGAAGAAATATTTGTCTTATAATTTAAAAAAATGCTAAAAGAGATATTCAGATTTCATATTCCTTTTGATAACGAGCATACCATTGTTTTAGACAATTCATATCAATGCTATATATATAAGAAAGAATTCATGTTCTGAAATAAGATTTTATAAAAGGTTAGTATACAAACCTAGATCTGTAACTTTGTCAAGCACGTTGGTCATGGTCTCCACACAATCAAGCATCAACTTGATAGGATCTTTTTTTTCCTTGACATCAGTTATGGGTGTTCCCCATCTCCAATAGCTCTCATGTATCCCAATCCAAGGACTATGGCATTGAGGGGCATTGTTCAATCCAATACCAACATCTTTGATTCCCCTTTAAAATAATGGAAAATGGTATCCTTGCAACAATACAAAGACACCAAAAAAATGAAAAACGGGATCGCATATTGATGTAAATTCTGTAACTATATAAAATACACTGAAATTCTAATGCAAATCATGAAAAGGATAAAAATTATAAATTCATACCAAAGGGCCAAAACCCTACACCTAGATCTATACGCAAGGGTGGCAAGAGAATTTTGAATTTCAATGCAGTACGAATGCTTGACACGTTCTTTAATGGAGGACAAATAAATAAAATCCATTTCAAAGGCAACTAGATCATACCAATCCTATGTCAATGCAATCCAAACAAAAGAAACGTGTTTCAATGGAAGGAAAATAAATGAATCCCATCTCAACAGAGGGAAAACAAATGAAACCCATATCAATTGAGGACAAATAAATAAAAATGATTTCAATTTAACTAACAAGGGAGGTGCATTGCATAACTAGTGTTGTAGCTTAAAATGTCTCTTTAAGATTTTTCAATATTTTGTTAATCCTTGACATTTGATTTCTATTTCTATTGTCCTAAAACAATCTTTAATTCCAAAAAATGTAAAATGCAAACTAAACTTGGAGCCTTCTATCTTATACAAAATGCACTTTATCAAAACATGCAAATTAAACTAGCTCCAAATCTTCATTGGAAATATTTGCAATCCCCATCTCAATGAAAATATTTGCAATACCCATCTCAATGAGCTTTTAACTTATCTAAATATAATTTGTGTCATGTTTCATTGTATTCTTCCATCCACATTGATATTATGCAAGATTAGTAACAAGTACTATGCCTCGTAATGATTAAATTAAAATGTCTTCTTTCAAAAGATCTATATAGGGTTCATATATGCTATAAGCTTAATTACTCGGATTATTAAAGAGTCACATTTAAGATCAATCATTGAGGACTCCTTAAATTAGGCAACGTGAAGTAAGATTAATATATATATATATATATATATATATATATATATAACAAATATTTAACGAGAATAAAAAAAAAAGAACTTTGAAAGCATTTATATATATGTATTTAATGGGTTTTTTTAGGTTATGCCGGACAAATGAGTTAAGGCTAACACCAAAGCCAAGGCCGTGATAACACGTGCAAGAACTCGTGTTAATTGTTGGATCAAAAGAGATTTTAAAACTTTACTCAGACATTTCATTACCATATATATATATATATAATTACTCTATATATATATATATAATTACTCTATATATATATATATAATTACTCTATATATATATATATATAAATGTTAAATGTATTTTATAAAATACATTATATATTACAATAAATACAAAAAGAGATTTTAAAACTTTACTCAGACATTTCATTACCACATATATATATATATATATATATATAAAATAAAAATGTTAAATGTATTTTATAAAATACATTATATATTACAATAAATACATTATATTACAATAAATACATTGTACAATGAGTGTTATATATAATACTTATTGTACAATGTATTTCCTAAAATATATTTAACAAGTTACATTAGTAAATCTCAAAAAAGTTATATATATATAACACTCATTGTAATATAATGTATTTCATGGTAGTGGTAAGGTCACTCTCGTTAAGACGGACAGGTCCTGTGCTCAATCCCGAGCGAGGGCGTGGCTCGCCGTGAGAGTTTAACCGTTTCCGGGCCAAGCCCACTCACCTTTCGGACAACCGCTCTCGCTATCAATTCGCGCGACCTGGTGCGTTAGGGTTTGAGAGCCGCCATGACAGGTCAGGGAGGGGAGCCCCCACCCCCTCCATCCCCAGCCTCCTCCTTCAGACGTCTGGTAGAGGCGTGCAGCAAACGGTCGACCACCTTAGAAGCTCCTAGCTTCGTCAAGAAACTGAAGGACATCCCAGAAATCGATCTC
>ML776934.1:1153375-1194043 GCA_009831015.1 Picea engelmannii | reverse complement strand
ATGCTGGAACACAGTGCTGAAACAGAGCTGGAACAGAAGCTGAAACACAGTACTGTAACAGAGCTGGAACACAGTGCTGAAACAGAGCTGAAACACAGATGCTGAAACACAATTGTTGGAACACAGATGCTGGAACACATATTCTGAAACATAGTGCTGAAACAGAGCTGGATCTTATGCTGAAACACAGCACTGTAATAGTGCTTTCATCCGCTGAAACACAGGGATGGAACAGTTGTTGAAACACAGTTGTTACACATGCTGAAACACAACGCTGGAACAGATGCTGAAACACAGTGTTGGCAATTATGCTGAAAAAGAGTTGGATCTTATGCTGAAACAGTGTTGCAACAAATTTTGTATCTTGATCTATAGGCCCGAAGAAACTCGGGGCAATTTGTAATTGAATCTGTGGCTTTGCCACCCCTCTAATATGAACTATAACCGTTTTCGTCAAAAAAAAAATATAATGTATTTCATAAAATACATTTATGAAGTTACATTAGTAAATCTCAAAGAAGAGAAATCTTTTAAATTTAACTTAAACTTAAGATCTGGTTTCCACCAAACTACCTGCCCACCTAGCTAGAGACCTAGACCTGTTCAAACTATACCACTCAGATTAAGGAATCTTAGGGAGGTACAACTATATAGACCCGGGATTGGGATTGGATGGCATGAAACAAAATGACCTTTAGTGTTACTATACAACCTATTCTTTTAAATTTAACTTAAACTTAAGATCTGTAATAATGCTAAAAGGAAAAGGGACGTAAAACTGATACGTTTTAAGTTTTGTCCCTTTTCCTTTTAGCATTATTATTTTAAGTTAAATTTAAAAGATTTCTCTTGTTTGAGATTTACTAATGCAATTACCTTGTAAAATCATTTTTTTAAGTTATTTTTTTTTATTATTGTTTGATTTCATAGGTTTTATAAGAAGTTTTGAAGGTTGGATTGGATGTGTAGGCAAAATATGATTGTAGGTTAAGGAAAACATGGAAAGAATAATAGATGCCATTTACACCAAAGTTATATTCCTTATTAAGTTAACAAATAGTACATATGGTGAAGTAAACTCTCGAAAGATAAATATTAAACCATAGGATTTATTTTGATCATATAATATTTTGAATTTTAGAATTCAGTTACATAAAGGGAAACTCTTACTTTAAATTCAGTTTATAATTCAGTTACGAAATAGGGAAGGGAACTCAACATTGGAAAAGGATAAAAGGGAAACATTGGGCACTTAGAAGGCGTTGTTGGGTATGTATTATATTCTTTGCATAAATAGATCTAGTGTTTGTGTTGTGCCTAGTGTGTTCGGGGATTGAGGGGGGGCATCCGAGGAGTCACTGGGGGGCGGAGCCCCCTATCCTAGGGGTTCGCAAGGGGGTAGGAGCCCCCGTGCATGGGATTTCAAGAGCAGCACCCCCCCAAAAAAAGAAATTTGGTGTTTTTTGTGTCCGTTTTTGGCGGTTTTTCAACACATGTTATTCTAATTCCAGTTAAGGAATTAGGGTTGTTGAGTAATCCGGGTCAATAGATTAGGGTTTTTTATGTCACAGGATCCTATATATGTATTGTATTGTAAACAATGAAGATATGATGAATAGAATATTAAAGGTGAGTCTCTAAACAGGTTGTTGGTTTTCCCAATTTGGGTTTCAAGGGTAAAATATATATGTAATGTGTGTGTGTGTGTGCCATTGTATATTTTCTGTTCTTATTAAGAATCTATTTGTAGTAATTAATTGTACAAGGTTAAAATATACATTTGGTATAAGAGAAATTATTGGCTTTAGAGGGACACCTTTGTGGTTAGGGGTTTGGCTCGGGTCTATGATAAGCCTTGTTACAATGGGAGATATGTGGTATTGATTCTTCAGGTGAAAATAAATGGAAAATAGTTCGAAAATGGAGATCGATAAATTTAATGGGAAAATTTTTGTGTAATGGAAGCTCAAGATGGAAGATCTATTGGTGCAAAAAGATTAATAGATCATTGTGGATCCAAGTACTACACCTATAGGAACGTCAGCATAATACTTGGCAAAGTTGGATCAGAAGGCAAAGAGCACAATTTGGTTGTGTCTCTAAAATTCAATGTTATTGAATGTGTCAAGGGAAGCTACGACCAAGGATTTATGGAATAAGTTAGGGACTTTGCATCAGTCCAAGTCCTTGGTAAACAACATTTTCCTTCGGAAGAAGTTGTATAACCTGAGTATGAAAGATGGAGACTCGGTGACAGAGCATCTGAATGCCTTCAATACAATGGTAAGTTAGTTATTATCTATTAATATTAAGATTTCTGATGAAGAAAAATGTATCAGTTTATTTTGCTCTTTACCAGACTCGTGGGATAGTCTGGTTGTGGCCATAGGTAGTAATACAACTACTTTAAGTTTCAATGATGTGGTCTCATCCTTATTGTAGGAGGAGATGAGGTGGAAGAACATGGAAGGATAGAGCACAAAAGAATTATTTGCAAGAGGATGCTCCTAGGAAAGAAATAGATATAAGTCATCAAGTGGGAGATCTAAATCTCCCAGAAATTTTGTAAAGGTATGCTAGAGATGTGGAAAAGAAGGGCACTATAAGAAGCAATGTATATCCAAAAGTGTTGAGAGAGGGAAGGGATCTAATGATGCTCCTTCTACAGAAGAAAATACCTCCACAGAAGAAGGAGGGGATGTGCACTTGGCTTCTTCAAGAACACATGCAGATAATGAGGCATGGCTAGTTGACTCGGGTGCATCCTTTCATATGACTCTTCATAGGGAGTGGTTCTACAAATATGAAAGGTATGATGGAGGTGATTTTTTCCTAGGTGATGACTCAATAGCCAAAATCATAGGACAAGAAAAATTCAAGTTGAAGCTCATTGATGGAAGGATTAGAACACTCCCTGGTTTTCTGCACATCCTAGGATTTGGCTAGAAATTTGATTTGTGTAAGAAAAATGGATGATGAAGGGGTAAAAATAGTGTTTGAGAAAGAAACTTGCAGGATGGTTCGAGGAGCAAGTGTGTTGTTGAAGTGAGTTGGGATTGGAACTCTGTATAAGCTGAAAGGAAGGACTATTAATGATGGCTGCAATAGTTCCATTGTTCATGATATTGGAGCTGAAGAAGAAAAAACTCCTACAATCTCTAGAGAAAAGACTATGTTGTGGCATCAAATACTGGGGCATATCATAGAAAAGGGACTTCAAATACTACAAAGTAAAGATATGGTTGAAGGTATGTATAAATTCTCTATGGATTTTGATTTATGTGAAAATTGTGTATATGGAAGCATAATCGAGTACGATTCCCCTCTAGTGAAACAAGGGTAGAATGAATTTTGTAGTTGTTTCACAGTGATGTGTTTGGACCTGTGTCAGTTCCATCACTGGGAAAATTTGTGTACTATATCTTATTTATAGATGACTTCTTGAGGAATACTTGGATTTATTTCCTCGGGAAGAAATATGAAGTCTTTGATGGGTTTAAATAATTTAAGTCTCTTGTGGAGAATCAAGGTGTTGAGGACGAATAATGGTGGAGAATTCCACGGAATGAATTCGAAGAATTTTGTAAGAAGTGTGGTATAGAAAGGAAGAACACTACTTCATATACACCTCAATATAATGGAGTTGTAAAAAGGATGAACATGACACTGATGGAACAAACAACGTACATGCTCAGTGGTGTCGGGTTAGGACAAGAATTTTGGACAGAGGCAATGGGTATTGCATGTTACTTTATCAATCAATCACCCTTATCAGTTTTGGATTATAAGACTCCACACGAGGTGTGGATTCGTAAGAAACCATCTCTACACATCTCAAGGTATTTGGATGTGATGCCTATGTTCACGTTCTAAAGGAAAACATGAGTAAGATAAATAAAAGGGATGAAAAGTGTTTCTTTATTGGACATAAAGATGGTATGAAAGGTTATAAGCTTTGGAACCTATAAAATAAGAAGGTAGTGTATAGCCAAGATGTGGTGTTTAGAGAAATCAAAGATGTTTTCAAACAAGAAGTCCTACCAAGGAAGGAAGATCTAAAGAAAATAGAGTTTGATTTGAAGGATAATGAATCAAACTTTGTAGAATAAAAAGAATCAAAAGAAGAAGATCCTCATACTCCAGTATTGAGGAGATCGTTTAGGGAAAGAAGGAAACCAGAAAGGTATACTCCACCTGATTTTCGTTCAAATTTTTCTTTGATTATTACTAAATATTATTCTAGAACTGTTAGGGAGGCAGTGGATTCAGAGGATGGAAAACTCTAGAAAAGGGCCATGATTGAAGAAATGGTAACCTTGGACAAGAATGAGGCTTGGGATCTAGTGGAGTTGTTGACTAGAAGAAATCTCATTGGCAACAAATGGGTGTTTGAGAAGAAGCTCAATGTAGAAGGAAAAGTGGAGAAACAAAAAGCTCGGTTAGTACAAAAAGGTTATTCCCAGGTAGAGGGAATTGACTTTGTAAGATTTGTTCTCTACTTCAATTAGATTATTTTACCTGTTGTTGTTTGTGAAGGGAAAGAAAGTGTTGATATGTAGGCTTAAAAAGTCCTTGTATGGGTTAAATCAATCACCAAGGATGTGGTATCAAAAATTTGATACTTGTATGTTGGGACTTGGCTTCAAAAGGATCAAAGCAGATCATTGTGTGTATTTCAAATTAATTGGTGATCATCTTATTTATTTGGTCTTGTATGTGGATGATATGTTGTTGATAGGAAACGACAAGGAGATTATCCACGATGTGAAAACTCAATTGTCATCTAAATTTGACATAAAGGATTTCGGTGATGCAAAATCAATTTTGGGCATGGAAATTAAAAGAGATTGGGCAAATAGGAAACTGTGGTTAAATTAGAGGAAATATGTTGAGACAATATTGCAGAGGTTTAATATGCAAGAATGTAAACCAGTCAAGGTCCCTAGTCATGTACGTGTAAAGTTATTTGTGGATTAGTGTCCCAAGACATGGGAAGAGGAACATGACATGTCCCGTGTTCCATATGCGAGTGTGGTCAACAGTTTGATGTATGAAATGGTCTATACTAGACCAGGCATTGCACGTGCAGTGGGAGTTATAAGCAGGTATATGTCAAAACTAGGGAAGGAGCATTGGACAACAATAAAGAGGGTTTTCAAATATTTGCATGGCACTACTAGTTATGGATTGTGGTACCAAGGAAGACCAGGATTGGACAGAGTGTTGGACATATATGGGTTTTTTGATGCAAATAGGATTGGAGATATGGATTGCTGAAAATATACAAGTGGGTGTGTGTTTAACCTGTTTGGAGGAGCAATCAGTTGGATGAGAAAAAGACAAGCTATAGTGGCACTCTCAACTATAGAAGTTGAATACATGGCAACCACTCCTCCAAGAAAGGAAGCAGTATGGTTATAGATATTATGTTCAGGTATTGGGTTGTGTTGGCCCTTGGTTATGGAAGGAAGTGAAGAAG
This sequence comes from Picea engelmannii, assembly GCA_009831015.1. Taxonomy (NCBI): domain Eukaryota; kingdom Viridiplantae; phylum Streptophyta; class Pinopsida; order Pinales; family Pinaceae; genus Picea; species Picea engelmannii. The sequence continues at coordinate 1,188,564 of ML776934.1, read as the reverse complement.
AAGGAAGAAAAGGTAAAAAGCTAACTTCGTGGGAGACACAGCGACTGTCACTGGGTTGAAGTAAGAAAAAGTGCAGAAAAGATGGAGCGAAGTTCGGAAAAGAAAGCCGTTGGACGAGAGGATAAAGGATGATAGGTAAGCAAGGAATATGGATCGATAAAAGATCAACAAGCGGAAAAATGCATCACTAGCACTGCGCAGGAAGAAAGGAAAGACAGGTTGGTGAAGCCCGAGAAAAGCGGGTCAAGTTGACCTATGGTTTTAGACACCTAGGGTTTTAGTATTTAGGGTTTTGGCACCTAGGTTTCGGCCTAAAATTTGTCGATGAGGTGTTGTAATGTATAAATAGAGGTCTAAAGGGCCTAGGTGTGGTTGGTAATTCTGCAGTACAATATTGTTGTTGATCTAGCTATAGTATTGTGTGAGGGATCATTGTATTGAGAAAGAGGAAGCCTTCTGGTATTGTAATATATTATGCTATGTGCGAAGGTCAATTCCTGCAGCTGGGTGTGTAGGAAGGGGAGATAAAGAGAGGGAAGAAAGAGGATCTACTAGCTAAGAGCACAGATAAGAATTGTATGCTTTACCTTAATGAATCATAAGCATAGTTTTGTGGACGTAGCCCTAGAGATAGGAGACAGATCTAAAGATCTTGATCATCACTGGTTCCTGTGTGAGGTTGTATGGAACATTAAAAATATTACCGATGAAGCTGTTAAAAGAAACCAATTTAGCACTACACTGAGAGACCGCACACTGAGATGGTATATGAAGCTTGTCCAAGGACTTGTGCAGCCTAAGCCATTGAATGAGATCAAGAACGTGTTGATTGCAGAGTTTAAGAAACCTAAGTTGGAGTCCCAATGTATTACAGAACTGAAGGAGATCAAGCATAAGGTAGTCGAACCTGTTTAGGAGTTTGACCAGAGGTTCAAGACCCTAACAGGAAGACTGACTTTTAAGATCTCAGATGAGCAGAACAAGGAATGGTTCATCGCTACCCTATTACCACATATCAGAGTTCCCTTGATGCAGCAGAAGATTGCTTCGCAGGCAGAAGCATTGGAAATCGCCATGAAGCTTGAATCAGCCCCTATGGGAGAATCTAGCTCAGGTATGAGTCAGATCTTGAGTCAGCTAACTAGTTTGTCTCTACAGGTCGAAGACATGAAGAAAGACAAAGGGAAAGACAAAAGAGAAGACATATGGTGTGTCAGATGTAGATCAGAAGGTCATGACAAGGAACACTACCCTCTATTCAATGAATACTTGGCTTCTAGAGCTTTGAGCCCCTTGAAGCAAGTCACCTTACCTTGGTGCGAAGTATGCAGAAATCGACATCGCCCTGGTGAGTGCTATTACATGCAGAAATAAGTTCAGACACCCACAAACTTGTATTGCACATTCTGTAAATCGGTGGGGCATGAATATAGAGATTGCAGAGCTTATGATCTCATGCATGAAATATCAAGAGACATATACAAGATCCAAGGCGAAGTACATCAAGAAGGAAACAATGTGCAGTATAACTCCCCAGGAAGAGGAAACTGCAATCCTCGCAGTGGATATAGAGGATGAGGAGGAGGAGGAGGAATGGGCCGAGGCCGAGGACAAATAATTTGTTATAATTGCGCATAGGCGGGACATCTAGCAAGGGACTGTCAGACCCCTTGTACCACTTGCAGTTATTGCAACTCCTTCGAGCATGTCATTGAGGACTACCCTGTGTTGCTATCCAAGCTTCAGGAAAGACGAGGACCCCAACATAACCCACAAGTGCAATTGATATATGATGAACCTCATGGAGAAGACCCTAGAGTCGTTGTTATTACTCGAGGAGGCACTGCTACACGACAGGATAGAGTGACCTAAGGGAAGATTGCAGAAGACTCAGGAATCAGGAAAGCTGCAGAGAAGACCCAAAATTTTGATGCGAAGAAAGAAAGACAAATCTTTGAGGAAGCAAGGCAAGAGTTCAAATAAGATAAAGGCTCTTCATCAAAAACACGACCAGAAATAAAATAATATGGAATGCCTCTGGCATTCGATCAGTCTGCTTTACCAAAAGAAGGAAAAGAGGTAAGAAAACTCATGGAATTTCTATGCACCTGTGTTAAGTTAATTCAAGATAAAAGCATTGTACAAGAGTTGCATAACTTAATTAGACAATATGAGATAGGAAGGATAGACCCCCTACTGAGAAAGGCAATGCACCAAATCGGTAAGAAGATAAGGACAAATAAAGAATTACACTTAAATTATCAAATAGGAGAGTATGATATAGACTATGTGGTCCTCAACTTAGGGTCGGAGGTCAATGTCATGACGAAGCAAACTTGGGCACTAATGGGAAAACCGAGGTTGATCTATTCCCCTATCAGGATTAGAATGGCTAATCAGCAAGCTGTCATCCCATTTGGACGACTGGATCATGTCCCTATGGACATCGAAGGAGTTAGAACCTTTGCAGATTTTGAGGTAATTGAAATTTTTTATGATAGATGCCCTTACCCTGCATTGCTAGGAATTGATTGGGCCTTTGACAATTCTACTATTGTTGATTTAAAGAAAAGGCGTATGACATTTGAAAGAAATGGCCTTCGAGTCATTGCACCCTTAGATCCAGATGAGGTTCAACGATACACAGAGCCCATCAGATAAGAAGACCATGCATACGAATTGGAAAACATCTACAAACTGACAGCCAGACAACAGGATTACATCAATCCTACAACCAATGGGAATCTGAGTTGGCGAAGTGACAGCGCATGCTCATCAAATTCACAAGAAGCGTTGGAGAACTGGCAGATCCAGATGTATGAAGTATCTACCAGAAGATGTTATAGATTAACCAGAGAAGTTCATTGGATCCGCACAACAGTCAGCACTTTACCCACATTTGACGGTTTGAACCCTTTAGAAACCTTCCTATCATATTTTGAAACAAGTGTACCAACACAACATAGATTGTTGGCAATGGATGAGGCCCTGAAATCCACTCCAGCAAGATGGTGGGGGACACATAAAAGCAATATCACAGACTGGAACCAATGTTGAACCTTGATGATAGTGCAGTTCTCAGCACAAGCAGTAAGTTGTGAAGTAAGATATATCGGTCGAAGTTGTCCAAAGGACCATGTGTGAAGCTGTGAAGAGGCCTGGAGCGACATTCCTCGAGAACAATGGGTGCACATATTCATTAACACACTGGACACGACCCCTATCAACTGGTATCTTCAAGCGGAGTTGCACCTCGTCACTACAGATTGGGAAGATATGATTCAGAACTTTGTAACCACCTTTTTATTTGAAAGTGAGTATCCTTCAGTAGACCAAGCATTACAGATTGTGAGAAAGAAGGTATTCAAGGAAGCATCTAGCCTCCCTAGGGAACAAGAAGAGGATGAATGGACTGCGCCTCTCTAGAAATTGCAGAGTTGCTACAACATCAATGTCGATGACGACGATGACCCCAGGAAGGTAAACATCACTGAAACAGAAGGCCAAATAAATGTGGAAGGACCAGGATTTGAGCTACCATTTATTGGTCATCCAATCAAGATTTAAAAAGTCAACATTGGGACAGAGGAGACACCAAAGCTTGCCAATGTCAGAGATTATTGGGATGTTGCTACCATTGAAAAGATTATAGAATTGTTGCACGAATATCAGGACTTGTTTCCGACCAAGTTCAATGATATGAAGGGTATCAAAGGACCTATGGGAGAGATGAGAATACCTTTGAAACTAGGTGTGAAGCCAGTCAAGAAAAGACCCTACAGATTGAATCCAAAATACAAGGAAAAAGTGAAGATTGAGCTTGACAGAATGCTGGAAGCAGGGATTATTGAACCTGTCGAAGAATTAGAATGGATCAGTCCTATAGTGGTACAAGACAAGAAGAAAGGAGAAATCAGGATATGTGTGGACCTCAGGAAATTGAATGATGCATGTCTGCATCACCCTTTCCCTACACCCTTCACTAATGAAGTATTAGACAACGTGGGAGGCCAAGAGGTATATTCTTTTACAGATGGATTTTCAGGATACCATCAAATCCAGATTGCTAAGGAGGACCACCACAAGACCACGTTTGCCACAGAATGGGGATCCTACCAATATACAGTAATTCCATTTGGACTGAAGAATGCCCCAGCCATATTTTCCAGGGTGGTGTTCGAAGCGTTCAAATAATTTTTGCATAAATTTTTAGAAGCATATTTTGATGACTGGACTGTGTTTAGTTTGTTGAAAAATCATATTGAATGTCTAAAGCTAATGTTGGATAAATGAAGGCAGTGTCAAATTGCTTTGAATCTGAATAAGTGCATCTTCTTCTCACCATTTGGAGTGTTATTAGGCCATATTGTATGCAAGCAGGGATTGTTGGTTGATCCATCTAAAATTGCAATTACAGTTGATTTTCCACCTCCTACTTCAGTCAAACAAATGCGCACTGCGCTAGGACATACTGGCTATTACAGGAAATTCATTAAAGGCTATGCCTAAATCACAGCACCGATGGAGAAGATGTTGAAGAAGGATTTCCAGTTTGGCTGGATAGACGAATGCCAACAGAGCTTCGACACGTTGAAATAGAAGATGGTCACTGCGCCCATTTTGGTTTTTCCAGATTGGAGCAAAGAGTTTCATATGCACGTCGATGTGTCTTCTATTGCATTGCGAGCAGTACTGGCACAACCGGGAGAAGGGGAGATTGACCACCCATTATAGTTTTCTAGCAGGAAGCTATCTACAGTGGAGATCAACTACACCACGACAGAAAGAGAAGGACTAGCCATGGTGTACGTGCTGCAGAAATTTCGCCACTACTTGTTGGGAGGACACTTTAAAATGTTTACAGATCACTCTGTGCTGAAATACCTGGTCAAAAAGCCAGTGTTGGGGGGGCGGATATGCATATGGCTTCTGTTATTTCAAGAATATGATTTTGAAATCATAGTTAATCCAAGAAGAATGAATAAGGGTCATGACCACTTGTCGAGGCCGGAACATGGTGAAGAACCCACTAGCTTGGAGGATACACTGTCGGATGCACAACTGCTCGCCATTAGAAAGATGTATGACCACTTCGCAGACATTGTCTACTTCCTGTCAACAGGAATGGCACCTAGTGAGTATACAATTCCCCAGAAGAAATAGCTAATGGTGCGCGATGAAAACTTTTCACTGATAGCTGGTCAGCTATACAAGATGGGACCTGATGAGATACTAAGGAGATGCGTTATGGAGACAGACCGACCATGGATCCTCACAGAAGCTCATGAATGCATCGCAGGAGGACATTACGCAGAAGGTTCTACGAGCTGGCCTTTGGTGGCCTACCTTACACAGAGATGCTAAGGATTATGCTAGAGCCTGTGATGTGTGCCAGAGAGTTGGGAAACCATCCAGACGAGATGAAATTCCATTAGCACCACAGATGACCCTACAAGCATTTGAAAAATTGGCCATTGACTTCGTAGGACCTATAAACCCACCAGGGAAGCGCACAGGAGCAAGGTACATCATTACTGCGACAAAATACTTAACCAGATGGGTCAAAGCCAGAGCAGTCAAGGACTGTAGTGCAACTACAACTATGTGATTTATCTTTGATGAAATAATAACCAGGTTTGGATGCCCCAAGATCATTATGAGTGATCAAGGCACACACTTCATCAGCAAGACAGTTGAAGCCCTGACTGAAGAATTTGTAGTCCACCAGTAGAACAGTACACCTTACCATCCACAAGAAAATGGGACAATTGAAGCATTCAACAAGATATTGGAGACAACCTTGATGAAAATTTGCAATGTGAATAGCGATGACTGGGATCTAAAGGTGCCTGCAGTACTATGGGCATACCAAACCACTTGCAAGAAACTAACAATGCATACCCCTTTTAAGTTGGTTATGGTCTCGAAGTTGTTGTCCCGATGGAATACTCGGTACCAAGCTTAAGAATTGATTCTTTTATAGGTATGGATGACACTGGTGTTGTTCAGGAAAGGCTCGCACAGTTGGTTGAATTGGAAGAAGACAGATTCATTGCAGGATTCCACCAACAGGTTCAAAAGGAATGAGAGAAGGCATATCATGACAGACACATCAAGAAGAAGGCATTCAAACAAGGTGATTTATTACTTGTGTATGACAGTAAGTTTTTAAAACACCCAGGTAATTTCAGAACCCATTGGCTTGGACCATATGAGATAGTCGGTGTTACAGAAGGAGGAGTTGTGCAACTAAAGACATTGAACGGAGAGTGGAAGGAAGGATTGGTGAATGGGATTCGGTTGAAGTTGTACTATGACAACCAGCTACCTTGCAGTTCTCAGTAAAAGCATGAGAAAAAGGGTCTAGATACCAGGTGCAATTGAAACTGGGTACCAGCCATAGAAAAGATAGTATGCACAAGGACGGGGAGGAGGCAAGAAGCAGAAAGCAAGGGTTGCACTGTGCAGTCCAAAGTCAAAGACAAACAGAGAAGGATCAGATATGAAGTGCCTCGGGATGAGTCACAGGTGAGTGTTGGGGGGATGTTGGCCCTTGGTTATGGAAGGAAGCGAAGAAGAAGGAAGAAAAGGTAAAAAGCGAGTTTCGCGGGAAACACATCGACTACCACAGGGTCGAAGTAAGCAAAAGAGCAGAAAAGATGGAGCGAAGTTCAGAAAAGAAATTCATTGGATGAGAGGATCAAGGATGACATGTAAGCAAGGAAGATGGATCGAGGACAGCTTAGCAAGAAGAAAAATCCATCACTAGCACCGCACAGGAAGAAAGGAAAGACAGGCTGGCGAAGCCCGAGAAAAGCGGGTCAAGTTGACCTAGGGTTTTAGACACCTAGGGTTTTAGTATTTAGGGTTTTGGCACCTGGGTTTTGGCACCTAGGTTTTGGCCTAAAAGCTGTCGGTGAGGTGTTGTAACGTGTAAATAGAGGTCTAAAGGGCCTAGGTGTGGTTGGTAATTCTGCAGTACAATATTGTTGTTGATCTAGCTATAGTGTTGTGTGAGGGATCATTGTATTGAGAGAGAGAAGTGTTGAGAGAGAGGACGCCTTCTGGTATTGTAAGATCTTATGTTGTGTGTGAAGGTCAAGTCCTGCAGCTGGGTGCGCAGGAAGGGGAGAGAAAGAGAGGGAAGAAAGAGGATCTGCTAGCTGAGAGCGCAGATAAGAACTGTATGCTTTACCTTAATGAATCATAAGCACAATTCTATGGATGTATCCCTAGAGAGAGGGTGAACCACGTACATATGTTGTTGTGTATGTGATTGATGTTTTAATCTCTGTCGTTGTTATATTGTTACATGCCTTATTACATTAGATCAAATCTATAACTTTGAAGTATAGATCTAGCTTGTTGAGTGATAGATGCATGTTGTGTTACTACTATATTAGATCCACTTGACATTCCCCTGGTTGTAGACATCGTTGTCCTGCAACCCCCTCATAGTTGCTTCGGGTGAGACAGCATATGCTTCGCAGGTACTGCCGAAAGGGCCTATAGCTTGGGCTTGTTGGTGTGCTCTTGGTGTGAACCCTGGGTCTTCCCCTGTGCCAACAGGTTGATACAACAAGTTGTAAACATATATTGTGACAATCAGAGTGCAATTTTCCTGGAAAAGAACCCGATTTATCATTCAAAGACAAATCCTATTGATGTTCAATATCACTTTGTGAGAGACATGGTTGAAGAAAAGAAGGTGTTTTTTATGATGGTGGACACTTTGAAGAATGTTGTAGATTTGTTAACAAAATATATGAGAACTGATAAGTTCTCATGGTGTAGAGGATCTATGGGAATTGCTACCTTGGATTCTTGACTATGTAACCTTGTAACCCCATGTATGCAAAGAAAACAACAAGTGGGAGAATGTTGGGTATGTGTTATATTCTTTGCATGATGATATCTAGTGTTTGCGTTGCACCGGGAACGCAAGGGGGGTTAGAGGAGGAGGAACTATCCCCCCTACCCGGGGGGTTAGAGGGGGTTGGGAGCCCCCCTGAGTGGGGGTTCGTGGGAAACACCCTTGAAATTAATTTTTTGGGTGTTTTTTGCGTCCATTTTTTGGCAGTTTTTCGGCACATGGTTTTTGCCGATGGTTTTCTAATTTTGGTTAAGGAATTAAGTTTTTTTGGCTAATCTAGGTCAATGTATTAAGGGTTTTGGATGTTGTGGTATCCTATATGTATTATATTGTAAACAATGAAGATATGATGAATACAAGATTAGAGGTGCGACTCTAAACAGGTTGTTGGTTTTCCCAATTTGGGTTTCCAGGGTAAAATGTGTGTGTGTGTGTGTGTGTGTGTGTGTGTGTGTGTGCACGCGCACGTGTTCATGTGAATGTGTGTGCTTGTATATTTTATGTTCTTATTAAGAATATGTTTGCAGTAATTAATTGTACAAGGTTAAAATCTACAGGGGTTGGTCGGGGGAGAATAGAGGTGGAGCCTTTCATTCACCGATAGTCTGTAAATATTATGATGAGATTTGTAATAGTTTTTCTACACAATTTTAATATGAAGAGAAGATTCATCCCTTTATTTTTCTGAGTTTGTAATATTGTTCTGTTAATCTAAATCCACATCTCAGTTATTTGGATGCATTTGAAGAATCTGATTAGAAAGTATTGATTTGATGAATGTTTGACATGTTCAACATTTTTGTTTGTTTTTCTTTCTAAAACCTTGATTAAAGTTATGATTGTGTCTTCTTATTTCATAAACGATATTCATTATCTCGTGATGTTGCATTAATCACTACTTTAGTGAGTAATAATCTTTATATCAGAAGTTAATGTTGAAACAATGCCCCGGAACGCACCTCACTAGACATGACTTTGGGTATTGATTGTTTAGATTTTCTTGAAGTACATTTAGATAGTTGCACATTGCCTATCGGTTGATAGTGCATATTCTTCAAAGTTATAATATTAATGGACTACCTTCCTCTACTAGTATTCATACTTCTATTTGTTTTACTTCAAATATTACACGCTTATATTTGAAGTAGCTTCTTTATTTATACCATTTTTTTATTCTGATAACTTGGAAAATAGAGATTAGAATGCCCTCTTTGATTAGATTAATTTTGTAGTTTTTGTTATTCATATGGGTATTCATATTTTACATGAGTTCCCTTATTATCTTTTATTATATTCTTTTATACACATATGAGATTGATTGAATATCTTAAGTATGAGGTCTTCCCCCCTCTCATTTTTTGGAATCTTTCAAGAAATCCTAAAGTGGGGAGGCTTTATATAATCCTAATAGGGTGCCTTAGCATTGTTCCTTCACCAGGAACAACCTGAGGAACAACAATTGGTAAATGGGGATGAGCTCTTCACGACCTATGTGCCACCAAAAATGTTATCAGTGTACACTGAGGCATTGTAGACATGAACATATGATGGTTTGGTAGCGATGTATAGCATGGAAACAATTTTCATGTGATATGACGCACCACACGAAAATAATTTTTCATGTGGTGTGATGTATGGTACAAAAAAATCATCTGAAATGTTGTACTGCACTTAAAAACTTTTGTGTGCATTGCGACATATCACATGAAAAAAAATTATGTGATACATCGCACTACATGAAAAAAATCCATGCGGTGTGACATTTCGCATGGATATTTTTTTTGTGTGATACTTCACACCAAAAAAAAAATTGTCTTCATTTGGTGCAACATACCGCATGATTTTTTTTCTTCTGAAATGTCGCACATCAAGAAAAAAAAAATGTGCGGTGCGATGTGTCGCATGAATTTTTTTTTGATGTGATATACCACAACACACAAATAATTTTTCTTTTGGTGCAATGTACACATGAAAAAAAATTCGTGCAAAACATCACATTGCATGAAAAATTGTTTGAGTGTATTGCAACGTATCACATGAAAAAAATTGTGTGATACATTGCACTGTACAATATTTTTTTAATGCGATATGTCACATTGCACGAAAATATTTTTGTGTAGTGTGACATTTTGCATGATTTTTTTTCATGCAATACGTCACAGCACATGAACAATGTGTTCTCTTCTTCAGAAATTGATGAGCTCGACAAAGATTTGAATCCCTTAAGCTTTGTTCTTTCAATTTGTCCTTGTATCTTTTTTTTCATTTTTATTCTTAACGTGGGATGCGTTTTTTGCAAGGATTTCGTTTGACTTAGCTAACCAGGAGAAATTACGTGTGGAGGAGCAAAGCATATTTGATCATATTTATCCTCTTATGAAGAGCATCTCATGCCTAAAACTCACAAAAGAAGGAAATCTCATTGAAAGCCTCGGATCAAATTTCAATGTTCTTGTTTGAAACATCACATCGTTGTCGAGAACATCTCCCTCTCCTTCCAATGGGTAAGCTCTACAAGAATGAATTGCATTAGTCGACAAATGATTGGAGGGGGGCTAGATCTCCTCTGTAAGGGTGGGTTGCATGGAGACAACTTAGATGTGTAGGTCAAATAAGTAGTGAAAGAGGCGACACTCTAGTCAAACTGAAACCCTAACTACTTCACATACAAAATTTAATAGCACTTCATCTTCCTCCTATAAAAATCTAATAATAAACCATAGTTGCACGGGAACCGCTCCCAACATTTCTAGCATCTATGAAACTCGTTCCCCAAGTTCCAAGAGCTTGGGAACGTCCCCAATTGGGTAGAAACTCTTTTGGGAACTTGAGAGCTTCAACATCAAGGAAATGGGAGCTTGGGAACCAGTTTCCTAAAAAAAGAGCTTTAAATTAGAATTATATTAAATTAAAATGTAAATATATTTATTCCATTATTACAAATATGCAATTTCTTACAAATATTTTCATTATATTTATTCAAAATATCACTATAAAACTAAGACTAAACTACACTTAAATATTAATTCAAAAATTAGTTAAGTAAAATAACTTAATAATACTCACTTTATAGTTGTGGATATGAAAAACTTGTAATGCATGTATGTTTTCCTTTCAACCAACCATATCATTGACTTTTATTGTATTTTCATATTAGAAGAGTAGCTTTATTTTCTTTTTTCCAATAGAAAAAGAATAATGCTTCAAATTTACAAAGATGTTTAAAGTTAATATATGTAAAGTTTAATTTTAAAAATATGTTAAAATTGTATATATGTATTTTTTCAATTTTGTTTCTCTAATGAAATATACCTTCAATTTTATTGAAATAAGATTAAAATGTATCACTATCTCTATAATTGTAATCTAAATTATCATTGTAATCTAAAATATTTTTTATATTTTTTTAATATATATTATTGTCACTCCCATCTTCACAACATTCCCACATTTTTAAAACTAGTACAACAACATTACAATTGCTCACATAAATATATGTATAAGTATTAATACATTTTGATTTTTTCATTCACCAATTTTTACTTTTTACATCTAAAATATGCTAATAAAAAATACTATACTATTACATAATTAGTTCTATATAAATAGTGTGGTCACCCATTCGTATTAAATATTATTTCACTTAAATAATTAGCTCTACATATAATTAATTCCATATAAATATTGTGGTCACCCATTTCTAAAATAAGTCGGTATCAAATATTATTTCACTTAAATAATTAGCTCATATAGAGATTGAGGTTGGTTAGTAAATTTTTAGATTGAGGTTGGTTAGTAAATTTTTAATAATTTGATGTGGGTTTAGAATGCTTTATTTTTTATTTATTTATTTCCAAAATGTAATTATAAAACAATAAAATAATTTATTAATACTTTTTATTTGTTTATATAAATATTGTATTCACCTATTTTTAAAATAAGTTGGTATCAAATATTATTTCACTTAAATGATTAGCTCAGGTCATATAGAAATTAAGGTTGGTTAGTAAATTTTTAATATTTTGGTTGGTTAGTAAATTTGTAAAATAAGTTGGTATCAAATATTATTTTACTTAAATAATTAGTTTATATAGAGATTAAGGTTGTTTAGTAAATTTTTAATATTTTAGTTGGTTAATAAATTTGTAATATTTTGGTGTGGGTTTAAAATGTTTTAATTTTTTTTTGCCAAAATGCAATTATATTGTTCATTATAAAACAATAAAATAATTTAATAATACTTTTTATGTATTTAAAATAATAATTACAAAAAATTGAAGGAGTTCGATAAAAATAATTTATTCCCTATGATATAGGGAAAAAGTTTTTTTTTTTTATACTATGGATTGAATAAAAAATATTAAAATAAGACATTGATTAGCTATTTACATTAACTTTAGTATGATACAATAATATTAATATGATTTTTTTTTCCAATTTATATTTCTATGCATGTTGAAAATCATAATCTTGCATCTCTAATAGTATGTTTGTAAGGAGTAGTCTAAATTTTATATCTTTTTCCGTAAAAAATTTATATGTTTGTAAATTTTTTTGTTTGATTTTGCTTGAAATTCGGTGATGAATGGTTGGATCTGCAGATTTGTGTGGCTAAGATTGTATAATCCTAGTGTTTCAGAGGTTTTTCAGCACGCTGAATCCATTTATGCTTTCAAAAATGCAATTTAAACAACAGAAAATAGAGATCTTGTCCAAATTTACATAGTTGGATTCTAGCCAAAAAAAATCCAAAAAATAAAACGTTTAAACAAAATTATTTATATATGGTGTAGGCATTTAAAAATAAATCAAAATTTTGAAAGACAAAGTTATATGATTGAAAATTATAGTCAATTATATAGATTTATAATTTTTAATAAAATTTATAATAAATTTAGAAAAAAAATTATTGAAAAAAATTAAATTTATTAAAAAAAATAAATCTTAAATTTGATAAAAAGATTAAATATAAACTAAAACTTAAAATAAAAACAAAAACCACCCACGTTACTTGTAAAACCAAAAACTCATTTGCAATAATCACAATAACTTGTGGACAAAACCACAACAAAAATAATGATCTATAATATGGACAAAACCACGACAAAAAAATAATAGTCTTCAAGATAGATTTATTATTGTTTTAAGTTTTAAGAGTTTACGCTTTCATTTACGGATTTTTTATCATCAAGATAGATATATATATATATATATATATATATATATATATATATATATATATATATATATATATTAAATTTGACGACGAACTAAGTTACATGGTTAATTAAATTTTAGTACTTACTTTTATAATTAAATTTGACGAATTACGTTACATGGGTCACTGCTTCAATTCCATGCATTTTTTACTTTAAGCACTTGGTCACATGGTAAAATTAATCCCATGTGAAGTAGGGCCATGGAGATGCAGAAAGGCCCTATTCAATTAACTTTAAGCCGTGTAAATTTTAAATTTTACTTTACTTCGGGTAAATCACCACCGCACAATTTTTGACAGTTGGCAATAATCTTTTTCGAGTTAAGAAAATTTATTTTTATATTAGTTAATATAAAATGTTACATCACTGATCATCTTCTTTCAAAAAAGCATTAAAGGATAAACTTTCTTTCAGAGAAACATAAACTCAATAACATATGATCTACTAGCATCCATGAGGGAATCAAAAAACTTTGATGTATCTGGTGAGGCTTGGTTCATTGTCTACCCACGGGGTGTAGACGATCTTCCCATAGCGGTCTCAGTGCTTGAGTGCTCTTTTAGAAAGTGTGTTTGCTTCCTTGTTGAAATCCTAGTAGGTGTGATGAAAAGATAAGCCTCTTAATTTGATCCTTCCACCCTTCCACCACCAAGCTTTCAAGACTTCCTCTCCCGTTACACCAATCAATAACCAGCTTTGAGTCCCTAATGATTTGAATACTCTGAAGATTGAGGATTTTCGATAAAAAGAGAGTGGACCAAACTTCCATCAACTCTGCCCTATCGTTGGTACCTGCTCCAGTGTTAAAATACCATTTGATAAGGTAGTTTGAATTTATGCTTATGATTCCACCAACACCATTGTTTAGACCATCACCAGCAGCAGCGCCATCAAACCAACCCACTACTGCTGAAGCCTAGGAGGAACCTTGATCTTTGACATAGATATAACCGACTGTGTTTCCTTACTAGTGTTATAGCACATCACTACCTTTGTGGCCACCACCTGTGGGATCATCGTTCTGAAATTGAAGAGAAGATTATTACTTTCTAACCAAATGCACCAGCAAACTGTAGCTGGAAGAGTAATATAGGAATGATGCTTACCATCAAAGGATGTGAGGCAAGCATCAACGGAATGACCCTCCCAGGTCAGCTTGGTCTTGAGGATCCCTTCTAATAAAATCCAAACCTGACGAGTGAAAGGATAGGAAACAAATAGATGGTATAAAGACTCCTGGTTACATCTACACAAGATACAAAAACTTGGGCCTTCCCAGCCTCTAGTCAGCAACACATCCCAAGTCAGAATATTATTTTTTAAGAGCAGCCAAAAAAACAGTTTTTTTTAGAACCAATTTCCATTTCCAGAGCTTATATTCCTAGCCCCTACTGGTTGGAGCCCACATACTTTCGGACAATGCTCTATATAAATTTTTGACAGTGGGGTAACCCGATCCGTCTCCTCCCAACCACCTTAACTCATCCTCTGTTGATGCTAAAAGAATACCTGCACCTGCGAGTGCCCTTCTGTAATGTTCCCATTCCTTTGTAAGATCACTATTTATGCCCAGCTGGATCGCATCTTTCCAATACACAATTTGAGGCATATTCATCAACATGTTCTTTGCTTGGTAAAGAAAAGTAACCCCACGGTTCTTTAAGGCTATCAAAAGAGCTTGAGAAAGATAAGAGTTAATGCCCAATCCCATAAGTTGATCCCTTCCAACCTAAATAGTCATCTCATTACCCGATTTCCAACAGAGCCAATGGTCTAAGAGTGGTTTTGATTTTAAGAGGTTTCTCCAGACTCGTAAAGGATCTCCCTGTAATCTAAGCTCCAATCTGAACCACATTAATACAGAGACATAAGGTAAGTATTTATCTTTTATGAATTTTTTCCATATCCCCACTATTGTTAGCCTGTGCCACATCGATTTTTCCGCCATAGCTTTATTGAAAAAAACCAAATTTTGTATCCCCCATCCTACAACGTTCTTTGTCCTAGCTAAGTTGTCCCAATTACAAAGGTGAAGACATTTCTTTTCCTTACATCCCGACCATAGAAAGGTGTAGATAAGTTGTCTCAATTTTTCAAGAATTGAGGATGGGATCACAGTCATAGACATCCAGTAAACCGGTTGGCTCACCAAAACTGCTTTTATCAGAACTAAACAACCTCCAAGCGTGAGCCAGCGGTTGCACCAATGGTCTATTCTTTTTTTTAATTTTTTTTATTAGCCATCGCCAGTCTTCTGCTTTGTAGCAATTTGACTTTAGAAAAAAACCCAAATACTTGAAACATGTATCTATAGGCTCAAGCCGGTATGGGAAAAGCGCTTTAAAAGGCGTCAACGCCTCCTCCTCCATACCCATCGTATGAAAGGTAGATTTTTCTTCGTTAATCTGAAGACCTGTAGCATGCAAAAAAAAATTAAAATGTCGGCAATCACGTTCCACTCAGCTAAGCTGGCTCTCATCATGATCAACACATCATCCACGAATAGGAGATGTAGAATCTTTGTGATCCTTGAAACCTTTATGCCTGTCAACGAGCCAACTTCTTTCTCCTTTCTGTTGAGAATACTCAGGCTTTCCATAACCAAGATAAAGAGAAGCAACGACAGTGAGCAACCTTGTATGAGGCCCTTACCCCTTTGAAAGAGAGGAGATGGTTCACCATTAATTAAGATTGCATATGAAACAGAAGTGATGCAGCTCATGATCCAGCTTGTGATAGCTAGACCGAAGCCAGATTTGATGAGAATCATCCTTAGAAACTCTTAATTGATTGAGTCATATGCTTTATTTAGATCAAGTTTTAGAGTTAAAGCCCTGTGGTTTTTTTGTTTGATGCTATGGAGACATTCCTGTGCCATACCTATCGCATCGAGGATCTGTCTACCTTGTAAAAAGCCCAATTGTTCTTCTACTAATCCTTTGGAAAGAATTGGCCTCAATCTATTTGCCAACAGTTTTGCAATGATTTTGTAACATAAGTTACAAAAGGAGATAGGTCGATAATCCCCAAAATATGTTGGATGATTAGCTTTAGGAATGAATACAATGAAAGTGGTGTTCAATGCTTTTATCACTTCTCCCTTCTGTCTAGATTCCTCAACCATGCCTAGAAGATCCTCACCCACCAGCTCGAAATAATGGAGGAAAAACTCCACAGTTCAGCCATCCGAGACTGGGCTTTTGTCTTTTGAAAAGGCCTTTAGTATGTTCAGAAGATCTTCCATAGAGCACGGTTTTTCCATCAAATGGGCATCTTCCTCCGAAACCAAAGAAGGACAAAGACTGGCCAGAGAAGTCTGGTCTTCATTAATAATTCCTGCAGTCGAGCCCAAATTTTTAAAATAATTGACTGCATCCTCCTTTAATTCATGTTGACCCGAAAGTTTCAGACCCGCCTCAGTATGAAGTTCCCAAATATGTTTGTGATTTTTTCGATCGCTTGTGTAGTGGTGAAAATACTTGGTATTGCGATCCCCACAATTTAACCATATTGCTCAGCTCTTCTGCCTCCAAGAGTCTTCCTCTGTATATAGAAACTGTAGTCTCTCAACTTCCTTTTGTTTGATTAGATCGGTAAGCTCCACATTCAACAGATCTGCAAAGGAAGCATTATACATAGACTATAAGTCCTCTTCTAAAGTGTCCAGTTTTTGAGCCATTTGTTTTTTAAGGTTCCTACTCCACCTCTTAATTTCCACTTTAAGGCATTTCAACTTCCATACCAGTTTTCTTTGGAGCCCTGTCTCCTGTAGAAACTTTGGATCCGACCAAATATCCAAAACTATACGAGAGAAACCAACCTCCCGCAGCCAGCCTGGATTTAGTTTGAACGGATAGAATTTGCGTTGATAGGAGCCATCTAATTGAAGAATGATTGGGACGTGGTTCGAGATATAAGGATGCGCCACCCAAGCCCGATATCGTGCCAACTTTCCAAGTAGATCCATTGAAACAAAGTGTCTATCCAAATGCTTTGATATGTTATCCCCCCCCCCCCTTCCGACCATTCCTCCACATTGGTACTAATACATCTGGGAGAATGTCAACTAGGCCTCCATCTATAAAAATGTCCTTTAAGAAAGATGCAAGTGGATCGGACTGAACACTAGTACCCCAGCTCTCACCTTCTGATAATGTGAAGTTGAAGTCACCAGCGACTATCAAATTCTGATGGGAAAAAATACCTCTATCTTTAACTTTTAGCCAAAATGTTTTCCTATCAATACACGATCCACAAATGTTGAGAAAAGATAGTTGCTCCTTTAACTCGAAACTGTAACCTGTCAACAACAGCCCACCACAACAAATATAAGGGCTCAAATCAAACTTTACTAGGTCCCATGCAACTAGTAGAACCCCAGATCTTCCAATCGAACTTACAGCAGCCAAATACCATTCAGGTTTGATCCGAGAGAGAAAAGAATGAGCTCTAAAGTCATCCACTAAGGTCTATTGAAAGAATAAAATCTCTGGTTGGTGCAACAATAAAAGATGACGAACCGAGGCAAGTTTATGGGATCCCCCCACTCCCCTTATGTTAAGTGACAACGGGATCATGACTTAAGGCGTGCTAGGGATTTAATGCCTCTAAGCGCCCCAAGTTCAGAATCAGATGAAGAAAATAATACCTTCTCCTTTAAACAAACCTCTGCTCGCTTATGAGAAATCCGAGTTTTTATGGGTGAAACTTTACAGCCTAAACCCTTTGACCAAACAAAACCCTTGGCTCCCAAAGCAAGAGGTTTTTCCCTAGAGCTCTATGAAGTACGTGATTGTAACTCAGAGGGAGGGAGCAGATGTTATAATCTCTTTTCCTTTATAGGTTAGCAGAGCTTTCGCTTCTGGAAGTTCTTGTAGTGCAAGAACAAGTGAATCTAGTACCGCACTAAGGCTACACTCCCCCCGATCCATCTCTCCTAACCCCACTGTGCGGCGAAGAGCCTGAACTGATGAATGGAGAGTTACTTTAGTCTCATTGAGCAGCGGTTCCAAAGGTTCCCCTGTAGGTTGTCCCATACAAAATTCAAGGTCCGGAGAAACTAGTTCTGTCACACGCCCCACCCTACCCACCACACTCTCAAGTTTGGATGACATCTCATCAGTGGAAACCCTAGAGGCTCCCACGAGGTTCCATAATACCTCCAAAACAATTGGTGGGGGTACAACAAAGGAGCGAGGCACACTTCGAGTCGGAGGCTGACCCCCAATGTGTTCTGGAACTTACATGGAAACAAGTCCGGTAAGGAGTCCATATCTGGTGAAGCTGCAGGAACTTAGGAAAGAGAGAAAAGTAAAAGTGATAGACAGAGTTTTTTCACACGATGAGAGAGAAAAGTAAAGTGACAGACATAGTTTTTTAAGCTTACCTGTAAAACCGGTGTCAGTCATGTCTTCCTCGGGTAAAACAACACCTGGAAACTGAACATTCCAGCCTCTCGATGAAACTTCCAAGGGGTCTAAGCTAGTAGGTCTCCACATTAGTGATGATTTTGATGAGGAGTCATCCAGGAAATTTTCTTGACACTTGCGGCGGAGATGACCCATCTGTCTGCACCTTGTGCACCTGAAAGGAACCCCCAAAAAGTCGAGAGTCTGTGTTCGAAGCATCCCACGCCACTCCAGTTCCACCGCTTCTAGGAGACCTGCATGGATGTCTATCTCCACTAAAACTTGACACAGAAGCTTATCCACAGCTTGAAGAGCCTCCTCATCAACTGCTAGAAACCAGCCCAGTCTGTTGGCTATCTCAGTTAAAGCCCGCTTATTCCACCATTATAGCGGCAAGCCCGACATCAACACCCAAAGGTGGCGAAGTTAGAAATACTCCTTTGATGGGTCGAAAGAAATGCATCAGCGCTTCAACATGAGACTTCCGCCATCCACTACCCACCGAGAATCCAAAATTATGGAAGCGTCCTCTAGGTTACGACACTAGAAGCTGAACCAGCCCCGTGCTAGATAAAAAATCGTTGGAGAATAACCTAAGAGGGGCCTCCAAGTAATGTCCACTTAGTGTGCCAAAGAAACTTTAATAAACTTACGGTAGGAAAATCTTTCGACCAGAGTGCACATGGCCATCGTGCACGCATCCTCCAGACCAACATCGGATCCAAGGATAAAACGTCTCTTCACTTTGTTGGTTTTCTAGGGTTTGAAAAACCTAGGTCCTGGTCTGCTAGAAGAGAGGTTGCGCGTTTTTTCAAGGGAAGCAATACCAGAAAACTGAGCTCTTCGCTTCTGTCCAGAGGAAAGTGTATTATTTCCACCTGCCTGCCAACCTCCTGCAGGAAACTTTGGACCAGTTTCTAAACTATCCGGGAGAAAAGAGATGGAAGAAGGTTTGAAAGGTAACATGTCAGGGGACTGAAGCCTGGCATAATGAGGTTGGAGCTCTGAGGCCTCAGTAAACAATCCCACTTGTTTCCAACTGGCCTCGCCCACTGATCTCATTAATACATTAATTTCATCTTCCGTCATCGTAGAAGAGAGGTCGCCACCTCACCCACCTCGAAACAGGAAACAAGGCTAAAATAGTTAAAAGGGAGAGCTAGTACGTCACAACCTTGAAACACAGAAGTGAGTTAAAGGGGATAACTCCAAGAGTAACAAAAGGTAGAGTAATGAAGGACTCTAACTCCAAGAGAAACAAGGCCAATAGATGAAAAACACATCCACTAATTATAAACAGTTTATCAGTCATCAATGCCAGTAAATGAAATTTGTATCCACTAAAACACTTGTTAGATAACGTCAGACTCCTTTGAAGCTACAAAGCTCTACACCTAAAATGATACGGCGCATTAACTAACTGGTAAAATAAAATGTGCAGAGTAAGCTTCGATTCCCACAAAGAAATGAGGAACAAGTAAAAACTAACGAAACTGACAGACCTAACGAAAAACTGTCAGGAGGAGAGTTGGACCAAGTAAAAACTATAGATCCATGAAAACCAGAAAAAACCTCCTAAACCTCGAAAAACAAAGGAAAAAACCAGGCCAAGAAGAAACAATGGGAAAACCTAAAAAAACTAAAGGTCCTTTCATGTAGCAATCCTCCAACGTTGCAGTCCTCCATTGATGTTGCGATTTTCAGCACTGCCCATTGGAACTTGAGATACCAGTGAGCACTTATTTTTCACCATGGTTCATGTGCCACTCTCATACTTGTCCATCTGGTAGCGCATAGCCCCTACTTGTAATGTATATAAAATGTAGTGTAAAACCAAATAACACAAGAGATAATAGATAAACCTTGGAAAAAATATTTTGTATTAATGAAAATAAAAAGTAGAGAGCTTTGTTCACTTGTTTCTTTAAGGGGGATTTTTTTTGAAAAAACACTACATAACCTTCTACTTAATTAATTTGGGTCTTATTAATAAGGAAGACCCTTTTTAAGTCCCCGAGATCTAGTGCAGTAGGTGAGGGAGTGCCTTGTTAAGGCACCCCATAAGTGAAAGTCATCGATTCAAAAACCATGGGGACACCTCAAATCCAGTCATGTTAAGGATTGGTACGGTCCAGGTCGGGTGCGGGTGATTTTGACGGCTTAGATCCTCAAATTGTAATGTCCCCCACCTCTTGATAAAGAGGCTTTGAGAAGACTTAGTGGCCTAGGAATCCCCACTAGGCCATAGTCTCACATTGAGGGGAAGGGTCAACCAAACTAAAGTTATATTCTTAAGTTGACTTGACAAAAAGGTGAAAAAGAGTTAAAAGATAACTCAATGGAGGAATAGAAGCATTGGAGGTTGAGTTAGGAGTTAACCATAGGTATTAACCTAAATCAACAGAGAAATAGAAGAAAATTATAAAGAGGAGGCTGGGGCGCACCTATTATTCATTCTGTCTTTTGGTATTTTGCTTGTTGATGCTCTTGAGCATACAATTTTTAGGGTTTTGATATTACAAACCCTAGTGAGCAGCTCAATGGTGAAATATTCCACTCACCTAGCTCCAAGCTTGGTCTCGGGGATGAAATAATCCACCCACACCATTCTACAGCTTTCATCTATCCAGGAGGACTAGCAGGGCCATACCATTTGCATCAGCAGGGCCGTACCAGCTAGGGTTTCTTGCAGGGGCACACCAATTGTTGAGGAAGAGTTTGATCCAGCATAAGGAAGAATCTTGAGAGGTTTCCAGCATTAGGGTTTTTCTTGCAAGCCCTTGATCATCAGTTTGACGGCTTCTTGGAGGAGTTATCATGTCCCTATCATTTACTGCAGGTTGGGACGATTTCAGGAGGAAGGGTATGACTTGGAGATTCAATATTTCTAAGATCTAGAAGGCTACAAGCTAGACCTGACCTTGAGACGTCTCTCAAGTGTTTGTAGGTGCCCGATCTATCATCCAAGAAAGTTTCAGACGATTTGGAGGACACATGCAGCTAGGCCTTACTATTGGCCATATTCAGGGTTTCAGGAGGGTCGTACCATCCTAGGGTTTCTACAGTTTAAGGAGGAAGCTTCAGTGTTTGAGGTCCATACTTCAGAAGGAGGCTTCAATTTCCTTGATCTATCCTTGGAGAGAGTTTGGAAGCATCAGGAGGTCTATATCTTCAGGAGGGTCGAACCCTCAGTGTCCATTGTCTTCAGCAGGTCGTACTAGCAGTCATCGGGGTCACACCAGTTGCTTGGGGGGTTAGGCTGAAACCCTGGTTTTGCAGTTGAGTGTTCATTTTCTATTGGCAGCCTTTGGGAGGCTTGATTTGTATCTCCGAGAGAATTTTATATGCAGCTCTAGTATTGCCTTGAAGCCATCTATTCAGATCTGCTTCTCTATTGTATCAGGTGCTTGCTTTCTTATAATAAAGTTCAACTATTTTCTTGTGGTTCCTATCTTGTATAGTGTTGATGATCTTCATATGATGACAATGATGTTTGTATAAATCCATGGCTAAATAACTGAATAAACCCTAAGGCTGAAATATTCATGGTCAACCTGCATACACAACAAATAATAATCAAATCAGTGGTTAGTTAGTGATTCCAAGAAAAAAATTACCTTGGGATCATTACAGTGGTATCAGAGCTTTGATCCTCCAAACCTATGGGGGATTAGTGCATACAGAGGTACAGTGGGATCTTTATGGGCAGAAGGAAGAAACAAACCAGTGAGACAGAAGCCGAAATGGACGGTTCAGGAGATGACCGTGAACCACAAGGCTTGACCTACTTAGCAGCCGAATTCCATAAGACCCTAAATCTTACAGAAAGCAACTTGGTCCATCACTTGCAGGAAAGCCAGGAGATAAACTGAAGGGAACAAGCCAAAATCATTGAGACATTAAAGAAGGTAGATGGGAATTTGAGGAAGATTGATGAGAACCATACAATGATAACTCAGTTATTGATGCAGATGACTCATCAGGGGAAAGACCATGAGACGTATGGAAACAAAGTGGCTGGTGGATCCCATGGTGAAACTAGATATAATCCGGAGAAAGCTCCCAGATCCGAGGGAATCCATGGAGGAGGCATGTCATATGGACAAATGGGTAGCAAGGCTAACCCTAGACCATACTTGCCCACATTCACAGATGAACAGGTGCAGCAGGAGCAGGTGGACGACTTTGTGGAGCAGATGGCAGAGTGTACTAAGGAGTACTACGGCCTGGATATGATCATTTAGAGATAGATGTCCCTGGTTCAATATTGCCAACTCAAGTTTAGAAATAAGCCCAGAGCGAACCACAGGAGCAGTTTTGATTTTGAACGAAGAGCAGGGAAGATAGAGATCCCATACTTTCATGGTATGGCCAAGATGACAGCGCATGCATGGGTGCAAAAGATGGATACCTATATACAGCTTAATCCCATGAGGGAGATGGAAGCCATCAAATTTTCCACCATGTACCTGGATGGCAAGGCTCATGATTGGTGGTACCATGAACTCACCACACTAGGCCACAATCAGATAGTGTCCTACACAGAATTCACTCATAGGCTTATTGATAGATTTGATCAAGGGATCTGGAGCTACACTTCAGGGAGCTCACACAGCTTAAACAAACAGGTGTGACTGAGGCATTCATTGAAGAATTTCAGAGATTGGCCATGATAATGCAAGATATATCACCAACCAGACTCATGATGTTCTTCACTGAAGGGTTGATGGAGCCCTTGAAGGGTTGGGTATAGGCTTTTAAGCCTACCAACCTACAGGATGCTATCTAGAGGACGAGGGACCTAGGAACAGCTACTAGGCTGAAATTTGTGCCCAGACCACCTCTTAACACTGGAGGGAGAGACCACAGGCCTCCAATGAACCAGGGATGACGTGATCTAAGGGGTTTTGACGGGGGCCGTGGAAGAGTGGATGAGAACACCAGGAGGGAACTGAGGAAGAAACAACTTTTATTCACTTTCAAGGAACCATGGAACCCAACACACAAATGCATGGGTCGTGATCAAGTGCATTACATAGAAGTCACTTCAGACAATGAGGAAGAGGAGGAGATTGTCCAGATATAGAACATTGAGGCCGAAACCATTGAAACAACAGAGGAGGAGATCATAGGACAAGACAGTAGGGCGGAGGAGAAAGCCACCTTGGCATCTATCAGTGGAGTGCCCAAATATAACACCTTCCGGATGAGGGGAGTCTTGCAGGGACAGAAGGTATCAGTTCTGATTGATGGGGGAGCATATCATAACTTCATTGATTCAACATTGTTGAAAAGGAGGCATATACCCACAATAGAGTTTGAAGGGTTCAAGGTGGAGGTAGCAAGCGCAAGCACTATGCCTTGTGACAGGTACATTCCTGGTATGAAGCTTACATTGGGTAGGCATGAGTTGGTACAAGATGTCTATTTCATGGACCTCCCAAATACCAACATCATCCTTGGAGTTCAGTGGCTCAATACATTGGGGCCTATTACCACCAACTACAAAACCATGGAGATTTCATTTACAGAGGAGGGTGGACGAAAGGTAGTGCTTTGGGGCATGACAGGGAATGCTACAAAAGTAGTCACGACCAAAAAGATGGAGGCCATCTTTCGAAGAGATGAGATAGTATATGCAGCAGAATGCAGGATTTCAGCACGTGTGGATGAGCAGGGTAAGGTTCACTACACCCCAGAGATCCAAGAGATCCTTGACAAGCACCACAAGGTGTTTGGACCAATTCCTTCAGGGGTGCCACCAGACAGGGGGTTTGAGCATATTATTGAGCTAGAGGGAGGAGCTAAACCAGTCATCACCACACCATACAGGCATCCGAATAAGTACAAGGACGAGATAGAGAAGGTCATCAAGGAACTTTTGGACATGGGGCACATCAGGCTGAGCACTAGCCCTTTTGCTTCTTCAGTAGTGCTAGTTAAGAAGAAAGATGGCACTATGAGAATTTGCATCGACTTCAGGGCTTTGAATAAAAAGACAATCAAAAACAGGTAACCAATACCAAGGATTGATGAGCTGCTAGACGAATTACATGGAGCTGTCTACTTTACAAAGATTGACCTTCGTTCTGGATATCATCAGATCAAAATAAGGGAGGAGGACATTTCAAAAACAACTTTCAAGTGTCATTACGACCATTATGAGTTCTTAGTTATGCCCTTCGGGTTAACCAATGCCCCAGCCACGTTCCAATCTTGCATGAACCATGTGTTCAACAAGCAGCTGAGGAAGCACCTGTTGGTATTTTTTGATGACTTTCTCATTTACAGCAAGACGTGGGAGGAACACCTTCGGCATGTGGATCAGATTTTGTCAATCATGGAGGAACAATCACTATACGCTAAGGAGTCCAAATGTGAGTTTGGAATGACAGAGGTGCTTTACTTGGGACACATCATTGGAGCAAAATGGATACAGGTACATCAGGAGAAAATAAAATCCATTATGGAGTGGCCTACTCCTAAGACACTCACAAAGTTAAGAGGATTTATGGGCATATGCACGTACTACAGGAAATTTGTCAAGGGCTTTTCTCAGTTGTGTGCACCCTTGACCGATTTGACTAAGAAAGGAGCCTTCAAATGGAATGAGGAAGCTCAAATGATGATGGACAAGATGAAGAAGGTAATGAGCATGTGCCCGGCCCTATCCCTTCCAGATTTCGGCCTACCCTTCACCTTGGAGTGTGATGCCTTAGGAGAAGGGATAGGGTCTGTACTGATGCAGAATAGGAACCCTCTTGCCTATGAGAGCCAAAAACTCAGGGGTGTTTAGCTACTCTACAGCATTTATGACAAAGAAATGTTGGCTATCATGCATGCACTAGCCAAATTCTAGCAATATCTGGTAGGTGCACGGTTTGTGGTCAAATCAGATCATAACAGTCTTAAATACCTATTGGAACAGAAGGACTTAAATGAGAGGCAACAAAAATGGGTAAGCAAAATACAGGCCTACAAATTTGACATTGAATTTGTCAAAGGGAAGAACAACGTGGTGGCTGATGCATTATCTAGGAGGCCATCCATATTTGCCATGACAGGTGTATCAGTTGACTGGAAAGACCACTTGGTGATGGAGTATGCGAAGGATCAGTTTGCTTGTCAACTATTGGATGGACAGGTATAGGATGATAACTTCAGGATTATAAATGACCTCATCTATTACAAGGGCCGAATATTTTTGGTTCCTGGATCAGCCTTCAAGGCCAGAGTATTGCAGGCATGTCATGACTCATCGATGGCAGGGCACCAGGGGATCAGTAAGATGTACAGGCAGGTGAGAGATAGGTTCTCATGGAAGGGCCTCAAGGAGGATGTAATAAAGCATGTAAAGGAGTGTACTACATGCCAGGTGAACAAGGATGAGCATACTCACCTAGCAAGATTACTACAACCCTTACCCATTCCAAAGCACAAGTGGGAGAGCATATCCATGGATTTCATCACCGGGTTGCCAAGAACACAGGGGAAGGACTGCATTTTTGTGGTGGTGGACAGGTTAATGAAGTTTGCACACTTCTTCTCCATAGCCACAGACTTCAGCGTAGCACAGGTGGCCAAACTGTTTTTTAGGGAGATTTTCAGGTTGCACGGCTTACCCAAAACCGTTGTTAGTGACAGGGATAGCAGGTTCATGAGTACCTTTTGGCAGGAATTGTTTAGACTAGTTGGTACGGCCTTGAACCCTAGTACCAGCTATCACCCTCAGATGGATGGGCAAACCGAGATAGTCAACAAGTGGGTAGAAGGCTACCTCAGGAATTATGTAGTAGGGCAGCAGAAGGCGTGGGTCAGATGGTTTCACTTAGGGGAGTACTGCTACAACACCACCCAACATGTGTCCATAGTCATGTCACCATTCAGGGCCTTGTACAGCTATGATCCACTATTTTTTGTAGAGATTGATTTCGGTGACAGTAGGGCACCTATGGTACAAGATTGGGTACAACAAAGCCAAGACATTCTCAGGGAGCTGAAGGGTCATCTATAGAGAGCACAGAACCAACAGAAGGTCCAAGCGGACAAGCACAGAGTTGAGCGTACTTTTGAGGTTGGTGACTTAGTCTATCTAAGGCTCCAACCATACAGATGGGCTTTTATAAAAAGAAGCAGAGCAGAGAAGCTATGGACACGTTTATTTGGGCCCTACAGGGTTAGCAGGAAAATAGGGGTCGTGGCTTATGAGCTGGAGCTCCCACAGGGCAGCAGGATACACAATGTCTTCCATCTGTCCTGCCTAAAGAGGGTCATCGACCAACACATCACACCCATCGAGATACTACCTCCCATGGACAAAGAAGGGCAACTTGTCTTGATTCCGGAAGAGATACTAGATGTTCGAGAGAAGAGGCTCAGGAAGAGAAGCATCAAAGAGTACTTGATTAGGTGGAAGGATCTACCCATTGAGGATGTCACATGGGAAAATGAACAAGTGGTGAGAGAAACAGGTTTGGAATTGCTTGAGGGCAATCAATTTCTAGCAGGGGAGACTGATGTCCCCCACCTCTTGATAAAGAGGCTTTGAGAAGACTCAGTGGCCTAGGCATCCTCACTAGGCCATAGTCTCACACTGAGGGGAAGGGTCAACCAAACTAAAGTTATATTCTTAAGTTGACTTGACAAAAAGGTGAAAAAGAGGTAAAAGATAAATCAATGGAGGAATAGAAGCGTTGGAGGTTGAGTTAGGAGTTAACCATAGGGGTTAACCTAACTCAACAGAGAAATAGAAGAAAAGTATAAAGAGGAGGCTGGGGCGCACCTATTATTCATTCTGTCTTTTGGTATTTTTCTTGTTGATGCTCTTGAGCATACAATTTTGAGGGTTTTGATATTACAAACCCTAGTGAGCAGCTCAGTGGCGAAATATTCCACTCACCTAGCTCCAAGCTTGGTCTCAGGGATGAAATACTCTGCCCACACCATTCTACAGCTACCATCTATCCAAGAGGACTAGCAGGGCCATACCATTTGGATCAGCAGGGCCGTACCAGCTAGGGTTTCTTGCAGGAGCGCACCAATTGTTGAGGAAGAGTTCGATCCAACATAAGGAAGAAGCTTGAGAGGTTTCCAGCATTAGGGTTTTGCTTGCAAGCCCTTGCTCATCAGTTTGAGGGCTTCTTGGAGGAGTTATCACGTCCCTATCATTTATTGCAGGTTGGGACGATTTCAGGAGAAGGGTACGACTTGGAGATTCAGTATTTCTCAGATCTAGAAGGATACAAGCTAGATCTGACCTTGAGAATTCTCTCAAGTGTTTGTGGGTGGCGATCTATCATCCAGAAGAATTTCAGACGATTTGGAGGACACATGCAACTAGGCCGTACTATTGGCCATATTCAAGGTTTTAGGAGGGTCGTACCATCCTAGGGTTTCTGCAGTTTAAGGAGGAAGCTTCAGTGTTTGAGATCCATACTTCAGGAGGAGGCTTCCATTGCCTTGATCTATCCTTGGAGAGAGTTTTGAAGCATCAGGAGGTCTATATCTTCAGGATGGTCAAACCCTTGGTGTCCATTGTCTTTAGCAGGCCGTACCAACAGTCATCAGGGCCACACTAGTTGCTTGGGGGGTTAGGTTGAAACCCTGGTTTTGCAGTTGAGCGTTCATCTTCTATTGGCAGCCTTTGGGAGGCTTGATTTGTATCTCCGGGAGCATTTTGTATGCAGCTCTAGTATTGCCTTGAAGCCATCTATTCAGATCTACTTCTCTATTGTATTAGGTGCTTGCTTTCTTATAATAAAGTTCAGCTATTTGCTTGTGGTTCCTATCTTGTGTAGTGTTGATGATCTTCATATGATGACAATGATGTTTGTATAAATCCATGGCTAAATAACTGAATAAACCCTAAGGTCGAAATATTCATGGTCAACCTGCATACATAATAGATAATAATCAAATCAGTGGTTAGTTAGTGATTCCAAGCAAAAAATTGGCTTGGGATCATTACACAAATCCAACCATATTAAGTGTTGGTGCGGTCCAGGCCAGGTGCGGGTGATTTTGACGGCTTAGATCCTCAAATCCAACCATGTTAAGGGTTGGTACGGTCCAGGCCAGGTGTGGGTGATTTTGATGGCTTAGATCCTCAAATCCATCCATGTTAAGGGTTGGTGCGGTCCAGGCCAGGTGTGGGTGATTTTGATGACTTAAATGCCCATGTTCCGTGGCAGGTTAGGGATAGTATAATCCTAGATAGCTAGGATATGACTTAGATTTATTTATATTGCACAATGCACTTTGTATTCCAACCATCCATTCATTTTAGTAATGGTAATCATATCAAAATCTAGGTGGATCTCATATACCAAACAATGTGTGGTGTAATTGGAACGTGCACCCCTTGATGAAAACCAAATAAACCCTTAACACTAATATTACATAACTTGTTCCCTTTAAAGTTATTGGTTATAGTTTTTAAGTTTCAGAAAGCACCCATGTCATTGAAGAGCACTTTTTCCTTGAAAACCAAATAATCCTAACAATGTATAACTTATTTCCTTTAAAGTTAAATTTGAGGGAGTTGAGGAGCACTTCAACAACTTATTTCCTTTAAAGTTATTGTTATTGGCTATAATTTTTAAATTTGAGGAGCACTTCAACAAGACAAGTAGTTAAAACCAAATAAACGTTTAACACTAATAATACATAACTTGTTCCTTATAAAATTATTATTATTAAATATAATTTTAAAATTTTAAAATAACATTATTAAATTATATAAGAATAAAATCATATTTAAAAACAAAGTTTAATATTAACATATGTTATATAAAGCATATAAACAAAGTTATTGTCTTCAAACACTTCGGAGAAAAGATGTGAAAATTCTATAATATAGTAAAAATAGATTGGTGTTCATTAACCCAGTTTTGTTTCATAAATATAATAATTTTTATTTTAAAAAATAATGTAAACATGGTTTTAATAAAATATAAATTTAAATATAATTTGAAATGATATTCAAATATAATACTCTAACATATTTTAGAATTTATGAAATATTTAATATTTAAATAAAATAAAATTTATTATTAATAAAAATTATACATAATATGTTTTTCTTTAACATATCAATTTTAACTTAATTCATCCTATAATAATTAAATATAAATTAATAAAAAAATATTCACATTATTTCCAAAACATTGTCCATTCAGTGGCCTACCGAGCATTGTCAATTCACGGGCCTACCCCAACATTGGACTGTTCCAAATTATATATATATATATATATATATATATACTCACTACTTTGATAGACTTACAAAGTAAAGCGTGTTTATAATATTCAAATTAAAAAAATAAATCCAAATGATATATAATTGAGCATGGAAAATTTTGAAATAACACAAAATGTAAATGTTTTGGTTATGCCACCATTTACACCGAAACTTTTTGGCAATGAACATATAAAACTTGTTAATTATTAGTTTTTAAAAACATGTAAAATTTATTATTTTTTTTTCTCAGAAAAAAGTGTAATTTACATTATGATAATCAAAATTACATTTTGTAGATACACTTTCTGGTGTATTCTTGTGATATAGTATGTCTACATACTTCATATCGGGGGTTTCTTTCTTCATCATCTCGTGGGATTTTACATAGTCATTCCCAAAAAATATGTAATGCTACAGTGTACTGAGTACAGTCCTCAGTTTGCATAATATCCTTCATAGATTTTGTATCCAAAATCTTGTAGAATTACATTCATTTACAAAAAAGTTCTTTGTTGTTCCTGTGTTTGTTCGTTTATGGACTATGTGATCTTCCAGTGGCCCATCTCCATGTATGTGCCCTTTTTCGAAGTCTTGTCCGCTTCTTTATTCCTTTCCCTGTAGACATGTTGACAAGAAAAGAGGTCCAAAATTTTCTGCAGTGATTTTATGTCTTCCACAATATTGGCAAGTCTGATATTATTGCATCTTTGAGTTCCATTTATCCATTTTATTGCATTTTTTGAGTCTCCAAAAACTGATAACTTTTTGCAGTCTTTTTCAAGGGAAAAAACCATGAGAAGTTTGAGGCTCATTAATTCCGCATAATTATTAGTTCAATTTCCCAATCCAGAAGATAAATTGAAGTAGTGTGTGTCTGAGGAGTATAGTAAGCCTGCTCCTCCACATGTGTAGTGTTGGGAAGCTCCGTCAAAAAATCCCCAAGGTGTGGATTTTTCTATGTATACTTCTTTTATTACTTTGTTCTTTGTTCTTTCTTTTGAGGGAAAGGAAGAGAAAATTGATAGACTGTTAAGTGAGGTTTTCTCATGAGAAATAGTCACCTCTTTGAAGATGACTTCATTTCTTGCTAGCCATACTCCCCAAGTGATCAGTAAAGGGAGTAATCTGTAAGTTTTGTATGAGGAGTTTTCCCACCAGTTCTTCCAGGCTTGTTCCAAGGTATGGCCTTCCCACTGAAAAGGGAATTTCAGAGTGCATGAAACTCCTGCACAGACCAATTTTAGATAAGTGCATTCAAGAAAGAGATGTTGTGTCGTTTCTCTCTCTGTCTTGCACAGTGGGCATCTGCTTGGTCCAACAAAATTTCTTTTTTGTAAAATATCCCAGGTTGGGGCTTTATTTGAAAGCACCAGAAGAGTTTTGCCTTAGCACGACCATTGATCTTCCAAATCTTTTTCCACCACCAGACTGGTTCAGCTTCTGAGAGTTCTTGCATTAGCTGTGAATAACCTTCCTTTGGAGTGTAGATACCAGACTCATTTTTGTCCAAAACCAGTTCGTCTTCTTGTTCTCTTATCTTGATTTGTGAACGAAAAAGGGCATTTCAATAATTCTCCAATTCTGTTGAATCATCAGTGTTTAAATTAAGAGTAGAGGCAGTTTTCCACCCTTGAGCCCAGAGAGTAGTGGAGGGATGGTCAACAAGTGAGTTTAAGGAGTTCAATCCTTTTTGCTTTAAAGTGGCTAGTAGCTGATCTGAGAGTAAGTGTTTTCCTTCGCTTCATATCCAAGGATCAGTCCCTAGCCTTACTCGGAATCTGTTTCCTACCGTCCAAGCAAGACCACCTTCTATTACCAGGAAAGATTTTATCACTGCCTTCCAAATCGTTGAGGCACCTCTGAGAGTTTTCTGAGTTCTTCTGATCCAAGACTACAGGGTGTCTGGTTCAATGTATTTTTTGATGACAACCTTTGTCCAGAGACTATTTGTAGAAAGAAGGCGCCAACCCCCTTTAGCAGCTAAGGCTTTGGAGAAAACATGTATATTTTTTAGGCCCCAACCGCCTAAATATTTTGGGACTGCAATCCTTTTCCATCTTACCCAAGGAGTCACATTTGTATCTTTCTTTCCACTCCACAGAAATCTGAAAGAGAGTTTTCTAGCTACCTCCAAAATTCCTTTTGGGATCCAAGACAGAGACATCCAAAAGACTGGGATGGATTCCAAAACTGATTTTACTAGTACCAATATGCCAGCTCTGGAAAGCCATTTGCTCCATGAACATAACCTTTATTCTAATTTCTTCAGTATCCAAGACCAATCCTCATTTCTGTAATCATTTGGTTTCAAAGTGAATCCCAAGTAATTGAGTCCTTCATCAATCGTTTTCTCTTCAAAAGGGAAGTGAAGTTTCTATCGACTTTTTTCCATTTCTGAGAGACAAAAGGTGGTGAGAGTAGACTTTCCTTCATTTATTATCATTCCTGTAGCTTTGGAGAAGAGTTTCAGAGTGTTATTTAGATTGTCAGCTTCCCCTCTAGTTCCTGCAGAGAAGACAAGGATGTCGTCTACAAAGAGAAGGTGGGTTACTGTCACACACCCACTACGACAACCTAGATTTTTCGTCTTTTCTTCGAGGGACAGAATCCCCGAATTTCTATGGTACCTAGCGCAGACCATCCCTTCCCTTATCCTCCTCCATGTGATCGTTGGCTATGACCACAGGCCTTACCAAAAAGGCGCTTCCAGCTTTCACGTTTCGGGATTTCTGTGTGTGAGCTCTCCCCGGCTCCCTGTCCCTTTAAATGCCAAAACCCGAAATGGGGTTAACGAGCTCCTTGGCTCCCCTTTTTCCTACTCCATGCGACCACCTCAGTGAACACACGCTAACACCAAATGGCGCTACCGGAACTCAAATTTCGAGATTCCTGTTGCAAGGAACCCTTGTTCCTTCAATCCCCGAAACCCGAAAGCCCAATATCATCGGGATCTACGGTCCAGATCGTCAACTTGATCAACGGCCCAGATCAAATCCCGACATTCTACCTTTCAGGATTCTAGCGGGGTCTTCACTCCTATTTCCCCGATCTCCAGAACCCCGACGGCTTTAGATCTTCGCCACGCGTCCTCTACAAATGGACGGTTCAGATTCTTTTGGGACCCGAAATGTCGATTCCTGAGTTTAGGCCCTTCTTTAACTGCTAGCGCCTGCCTCCTTCTTGTACCACATGACCCTGTCCTGTGACCTAGGGCTCATCCACAGAGCGCGTCGGGGTTTCGTATACTGGGATTTCGCGACTTGCGAAAACGAGGGGTCTTTCCCTCTGGTTTTCCCGGGTGTCGGAACGCCGGAACTTATTCACGCTAAACCGATTCAGGGTTTCGTATACCGGGATTTCGCGATTGGCGAAAATGAGGGGTCTTGTCCTTTGGTTTCCCGGGTGCCGAAACGCCAAAACTTATTCACGCTAAACCGACTCGGGGTTTCGTATACCGGGATTTCACGACTGGCGAAAATGAGGGGTCTTGCCCTTTGGTTTCCCAGGTACCGAAACACCGAAACTTATTCATGCTAAACCGATTCGGGGTATTTTCGAAAGGATTCCGACCGTTCATCTACCAAATGATGGGGTATTCTCTTTCGATAACTGGACTCGCTGTCGTTTCTGAGCCTGAATCACGAGATTCAACCTCTTGGAGCTTCGAACTCCCACGACTTCGAAACCTGAGAGAACTACTCTTTCCTGTACAAGGTTTCCAGACTCAGATCACATGAGCCTTCAGAGGGTTCTTGGGTAATTATCCCTAGGCTTGGTGACCTAGCTGACAAGCCTTCCTAATTCGCTGAGCTATGAACTCTGTGACAGGGGTAAAGTAAACTCGTGGGTTTACTATAACGGTAGTCTTTTCAAGGAACTCACTCCGGCTCTGGAATGCGAGGAAACTTCCTAGGAGGAGCTGCCTTTGGGAAATCAAACCAGGACATAGCGTGAGTCAGGAGATGGGACAAATCTCAAGGGAACGAAATCGTATTCTGAACTTATTCATTCTATACATAAACCAATTATGGTCATATATAAGTATAAGCATGCATCCATTATTCCCAATCAAAACACAAGGCAATCACTTTTATACAGAGACCATTTAAGAGCGTATAAATGTGAGCATGCATCCAGGATATTCAATTAAAAATAAAAGACATAAAGACTTATCAGAAACACAAGGCGTGATGCGACTGTTGAGAGGGGTGCTCGTTTCCACCCAACCGTAGGCTCAGTGACTCCAAATGGATTTACCACTAGCCACCCCCGAGCTAGACCACGATGCTTGAGATTCAGTCTCCTACTTCCAACTCAACAGAATTCAAGGACGAAGGTTACTCTCATTCTCCTCTGTTCATAACTCCCTGTATTTCCAGAGTTCCTCCCGATTCTCTTCCGCGATCCTTATTGCATGTATTCTCTCCTCTTATTCCCCACACTTCCTTTCTTGCCTTTTCTGCAAGATTGTGTGTGGCGCGAATTCCCCCGTCCGTGGTCAGGTATGAGAGCTTCTACGGATGGGCGGTTCGCCCCCATCCCCTCATTAACTCTTGAGAAGCCTCCCCACCTACCATCCTGACGGGTAATTTATTCCAGGGTTAGAGAGTTGCTTTGGTCTTTGAGCAAGTAAAAAAAACCAGTATGGAATTGGTTCGGTGGAAGTTAACGCAACCATTCTAGGTCCCTTCCACCACCTCTCATTAGCCATCGTGGTCTCTTTTAGCACATCCCCTCCCCAGCAGTCGTGCAACACATATTCATAACATAATTTACATTCATCGACCTTTTATACAAATTGTTATCGGACAAATTGGTAGGTGCGAACACTAACTGATCTCCCTAGATCCACCTAGATCTAGAACAAAACACACCAGAACATGGCGCTTTCCTTAAGTTTTAAATATTGAATTTACTAACCAAAGAGAGATAGGTGACATACCGTTTAAATGTCGCTTCCTCTCGTCATCTCCATGCTAGCTCTGTTGCAACGCTCATACAATGATGAACTTGTAAAAGAATGCAACCAAACAAAGTGATAGAAATAGCATAAACTCAATATAAACCTATGTATGTGATCAAGGAATCATACAATAAAACACAACAAGCTTTGTAGGAAAGAATCATATCACTGTATCATATTAAATGTGAAAGAGAGATTACAACCATGGCCTTGATGTCGTAAAGTCCCTTCCAACTGTCCTTCATTCCCCACTCACTTCCACTCCAAGAATTCTAAGAGCATAGATCTGATAATATTCACAATCTATCTTGACAAAGCAAATCTCAAAGACACTCTAACCAAGCTAACAATCCCAAGCCAAAAATCTCCAAAGCTCAAAAAGCTAACTTTCTCCATGAGAACTCCTCTCCTTTTATAAGTTGAAGAGGATAAGGTGAGGAGGTTAGGATGATCCCACTAAATCATGAAAGCGAGTAAGATCCAAACC